>VWYE01028773.1:0-63759 GCA_013398995.1 Alaudala cheleensis | reverse complement strand
CGGGACGCGCTGGGAAGGAGGGCGGGAGGGAAAGGAGGGAGGGGGGGGGAGGCCGGTGCCCGATCCAAGATGGCGGTGCAGGAATCAGCCGCTCAGCTCTCAATGACTCTGAAGGTGCAGGAGTACCCCACTCTCAAGGTGGGTGCCGGGCCGCCCCCGGCGCGGGGGGAGCGCGTTAACGCCCTCAGCGTCCCGTCCGAGCAGCGCTGTGCGGGAGCCTCTTCTCCCCCACGTTCTCCCTTCCTCGGGAGCCCCGGGGCTGTGGGATGGAGGTTGGGGACGATTCCTGTCGCGTAATTCCCGCCCGTCCCCGTTTTTCCTCCGCTTGACGTCTCGGCTGGTGCCGCTCCGCTGCTGCTCTTCCCATCCCCCTCCGCGGAGGGAGAGGGACGTGCCTAGAATATGTGGCTCTTCCCTGGTGTCTCCGTGCCCTGAGGGGACGGGGGAGGCCCCCGGGCCATGCTGGGGACACAAAAAGAGCTGGCGAGGAGCTGGGAGAGAAGTGAGGTCCTTGTGGTGGCGGGGCGGTGTGAGGGGGGAGTGGGCTCGGACGGAGCCGAGCTGCGGGAGAGGGGCTGGGGCGTGTGAGCGGAACGTACTCCCTGAGGAACCCCGAGGACTGCCTGAAGTGCTCATCCCAGATGATTATCTGGATCTACGTGGCGTTGTTAGGAGACGTGTTAAAGGGGAGGGAGTGGAGGTGGCAGTGTAATATGGTTCCTTGGCTGCTCGGCCCCCCGAAGATGGAGATGAGCTTAAAATATAAAGAGGGACAGACGTACTGGAGGGCTGTGGAGGCGAATAAGCAAAATAGAGTTTGGTAAAAGCTCTTGAGATACTGTGTCTACCTGCAGGATGGCGGTCTCCCAAGGCTGCATAGGTGGGCTTGGGCTTTACCCAGGTGTTGTGAGGCAGGTGAAGGACTCAGCGATGACCTTAACGCACAGTGCCTCCGAGAACTGTTGAACTGCAAGGATGATGCTCATAGGAATCAACGGGAACCTTTGTTTGAAGTCTCATGTTGTATATACAGGAGGTATAAATAGCAGCAACCGTGGAAGGGGCCCTGGGAGAAGGATCTCTATTGCAAAATGCTTATTTAAACATCTCTCGTGTCAGCGCATCTGCATTTTGCCGTCACTGGAAGATGTTTTTGCAAAGTCAACTTTGTTGTGCTGAGATCATGCTGTGCCTTCCCACATTGCCGAGCATTGTGTGCTCGTTGCAGTGTGGGTTCTGCAGGCTCTCTGGCCATGTTCTTCTGGTGCATGTCCTCCTCCACTAGCTCCCCTCTGCTCAGGTCCTGAGAAGTGGAAGGACAAAGTGTTGATTCCCATTTGACATGGGAAGGCTCCTTTATGTCACCCAGAAATACTTTGAACCTGACAGCATCAGGCTTAAATTTTAAAATAGCTGTAAAGAGCTCTCTAGCACTATCCATAGCCAGAACAATGTGAAGGCATTTAATGTTAAAAACATCATTTTAAGAGTGCATTTTGGGTGTATTCCAGTTGTTACCACAGCTTTGGTTGCTACATTCCTGAAAAATTACTGCAGTGAGGATCAGTGAGTTTTCTGTTTTGGTGCTTATGACTTAAGATGAATTGTCAAGGTGCCAGCCATTTAAAAGGTAGAGAATATTTTGGATTAATTCTTTTATTTCCACAAGCATTCTTTTTCCCTAAAATATCTCAACAAAAATATACATAACAGAATGGAATGTTGTTTGTAAAGTTAGCAAGCTAAATAGTAAGCGGGTGAGACACCCTTGCACTGAAACTCTTAATTTCCAAGCAAAGGTGATGTTTATTGACTTTTCCCAGCAGCCATTCAACTTCTGGGTTGTTCCTGTAATCTTTAACAACATTTTTCATTGTTTAAAAAAACCTGTCAGAACAGTGTCTGCTCAAATCTTTTGAATGTGTCCTCTGAAATGTTCTTAGCTATGAGTCATATATCAAAACATTTTAGTGGTGGAGGTGAAAAAGCAGCACGGAGACATGAACACTAAGGCTAAAGTCTACTGAAGTAAGTTGATATGGAATCTCATTTTTCTCTTTAGAGGTCAGGTACCTAAAAGTTTCTGTGGGACTGAGACTTTGAATTTTTATTTCAGGATTATCCATATGCTGTGTAAAATGAATGTGCATCACTCTTTTATTTATTTTGTTCACCAACACAGTAGCTCAGATATTTCTCTTGGAGCTCTGGGCACTGGTGATTTTCCCTTATGTGAGTAAAATATAAAAGATTGCAGACTTGTATTTATATCCTTCCTGTTTCCTCCCTCTAGCTTCCTCATGCCAGCATCACTAGATAATAGTTGTGTAATAGTTCTGCATTGACAGTGTGTTCCACAGAGTGCTTTTCATGTGAAAGAGTGCTTCAAACTGCTGAGGGAAATCCCTGTTCCATAGCTAAATTGTGGTTGCTGCTGGAGTGGAAATACTTCAGCTGTTCTTCAGCAGTTCAGCTCAGGGGAAGTAAATAGAGTTCTTCAGCTGAATCTAGAGAAGCTCTTTAAGTGTACAGAATAATTCTTGAATATTCCCCCCTGCCCCCTCCAGTCCCTTCTCAAGGACAAGAAGGTTGTCAGCTATTCTTCTACCAAACTGCTTTGGAATCTTTTTTTTTCGTTGTTTTTTAATCCTACTGATGGAGAGTTCTGCTAGTCTCAGATGAGGGCATGTGAGATGAAAGCTGACAATTTGAAAATGAATGAATGCAAACATTGTTATCATAGTTCTTTGCTGAAAATAATAAACAAGTGATGACAGGAAGCTGGATAATTCATCTATATCTTTAGAAGTATGAATAATTATTAAACTGATAGCAAGCTCTATAGGTTAAGACCCCAAAAGTGGAAGGTGGAGGATCCAAAAGCAGGAATGATCACTTTTGAAAATATTCTGGGCTGTTTGTTGGCAAGCAGTTTTGGGTTAGCTGGTCTGCTGCTGCTTTAAAAAAAAGTTCATCAACAGGAGAGTTGTAGAAGCACAGGATATGTCAGTGCCTTCTCAGAGCTACTGTTTGGTTTCTTTTGTTGGCAGCTCTGTCAGGAAAAATACTGGCAGCAGATTTCATAAGATACTAATTTCTCATGGAAGTGCAATTGGTGGATTGTTACAGGGAAGCATGTAGGAGACTGGGATTATATGAAGTGCATATTGTTTCTGTCCTGAGTCCGCAGGAAAGCTGAGGTTAGAAAGGACCTCTGCAGATAATCTAGTCCAGTAGCCTGCCCTCCAGGCAGGGACAGCTGGAGCAGTTTGCTTAGCACCATGGCCAGACTGTTCTCAGTTATCTCCCAAGATGGACAATGCAGCCTCTCTTGGTAAACCTATTCTAGTGTTTGACTGCTGGTGGGGTCCTAAAATAAAGTATCTTTTGTTGACAAAAAATTTTCCGTATTTCAGTTTGTGCCTGTTACCTGTTGTACTTTGATGGGGCACTGCTGAAAGAAGTCTGGCTCCATCTTCCTTTTGTCCCCATCAGGTATTCATACACCTTAATGAGGCTTCCCCTGAGCCTCTTCTGGGTTGAACAATCCCAGCTCTCTCAGCCCTTCTTCCCATGTCAGATGCTCCCAATCTGTCTGTGATCTCTGTGGCCTTCTCTTTACTCATTCCAGTGTATGTCCATGTTTCTGTCATACTGGAGAGCCAAAACTGCACACTGCACTTGGGATGGGTCTAAGTTCTAATTAGAGTAGAGGGGAAGGATCACCTTCCCTGACCTCCTGGCAGTGTTTTTCCTAACACAGCCTGAGGTGCTGTTGGTAACCTTTGCTGCAGGGGCAAATTGCTGCCGTGGGCAACTTGTCCAGCAGGACCCCAGGCTCTGTTGTGCAAAGCTGCTTCCCAGCTTGTTGGTCTCCAGCATGTCCTGGTACAAAGGGTTGGTTTTTCTCAAATGTAAGACTTTGTTTCCCTTTATTGAATTTTATGAGGTTCTTGTTTGCCCATTTCTCCAGCTTGGTGGGTTCCATAGGAATGGCACCACAACCACCTGGCCTATTGACAGCTCCTCCTGGTTTCATGTCCTCTGCAGGCTGGGAGGTGCCAGTGACCCATCATCCAGGTCACTAATGGAGGTGTCAAACAGTTCAGATCAACTTTTTTAGCCAGTGAGGCAGAAGAAGTACAAGGTTAATTTTTTGCATAACTGGTTGCAGTACTTTATTTTTTTCCCATGTTTATAAGCTTTCCTCTAAGTTGGTTTTGAACCTAATTTTAAGAGTTCAAGGGTACTTTTGTCAAAACTTTGAACAGGTAGCAGCAAAGGTTGTTCAGTGAAAGTGGTTCAAGCAGAATTTTAAGACAGAAGTAACCACTTGTAACATTTAGTTCACTGTCTGTACACCAATGTAAAAAAATATGTATCATGGTGGTATCATAGAATGGTTTCAGTTGGAAGGGACATTAAAGATCATCTTGTTCCAGCCTTCTGTCAGGGACACCTTCCACTAGACCAAGTTGCTCAAAGGCTTATCCAGCCTGGCCTTGAACACTCCCAGGGAGGAGGCATCCTCAGCTTTCTGGGCAGCCTGTTCTAGTGTTTTAACATCCTCAAAATAAAAAAAAAAAATTCTTCCTCATATCCAATCTAAACCTGCCTTTGTTTAGTTTGAAGCCATTCCCCCTTGTCCTGTCACTACCTCCTGTAGGATGAAGTCTCGTTCCAGCTCTCTTGTAGGCCCCTTTTNTTCCCCCTTGTCCTGTCACTACCTCCTGTAGGATGAAGTCTCATCCAGCTCTCTTGTAGGCCCCTTTTTAGATTCTCTTAAGTGCTTTTCATCTAGAAGGTTGGCAAAAATAAGCTAAGCCTGAATGTTGGTAACAGCTCTGCACTAACTCCTCATGAGCACTTATCTCACACTCAATCCATCTCCAAGCTGGCTGCTCTGACTCATGGAGTGTCAGGGTGTCCATGCCGAGCGTTCCTGTGCTGCTGAATAATGCACTTCCTGTTTTGACACATGGTGTGTGTGTGTGTCAGCAAACAAGTGTGACATCTTTTATACTGCTGTTGTTTTCTGCCCTAGGCTCTGTTCTAAAAAACAGCTTTAAGAAAAAGCTAACACTGTGGGACTTTTGTAAGAAGTTTGATGTTCTAAAGTAGCTGAAGAAATTGGCTCCTGTTGGTGCCTTTTCCACCCCGGCCCAATCACTATAAAATACATTTTAAAGTGATTAATGAAGGAAGAAAACACAGTAAAAGGTGTGACAGTGGTCATGAGCTAGAGCTGTTGCTTGGTTATCAGTACCCCGTTGTGCCTTTAGGAAAATACTTGAAGAAAGGTATTCTCAAACATCTTACAGATCTCCTGTTGGTATCTTCAAAGTGAACACTTGCCTGATGTTGCAATTCCTAGTTGCACCATACTTGATTTGTAGTGTTTTCACTGGACAGTGGCCTGTGATCTTGGGTTTGCTTTGTGTATGTTTTCTGGTGTTTATAGGGTAGCTAGCACACTGGGATCTTTAAATGTTGACATAAAACAAGATTTGAGTCTGAGCATAGTGAGGGTTTTTCAAGAGCTGGGTAATGAGTAAAGATGAGCTTCAAACATTTCCTAGGTACTGTAACAGGAGAAAAATGCTTCACTTGGTGTGTTCCCTAAGCATCTTGCCATTGTCTTTCAAATCAGTAGTTCCCCGTGTCATCAGCAGAGGAGTGTGCTTTGTGAGCTCCCAGATGCAGGGAAGTGCTGCTCTGGCAGATGGGTGTTTGCTCGAAGGGCACTGACAGGATCCATCAGTCCTTGTTAAGTCAAAAAGCTGCCTGCATTGTACACTTGGCCTCCCACAACTTACAGCCTGAAGATACACTGTGTGGGAAGTATTTGCTAACCCAGAATGTGAAACATGCCAGAGTAACTGATTACTTACAAAACGTGATATTTGATTTAAATAAAGCAAATTTTAAGATACTTTTACTTTGACAGCCAGTAATTTAACTACTTCACAACTTCTTTTATTTACCTCAGCTTTTTTAAAGAGCTCTGTGGATTAACTTGACTTGTCAACTAGTAAAACAGATAATACATTGAGTAGAACTTTGGTCATTCACATATTTTTATATGGGTCTGCTAATTGGCATCAATAATGCTTAATTGTCTTACAAGGAATGCTGTCACTTTGGCTGGAATAGGTTATTTGGGAGCAATCTGATTGAAAATGGGATCTCTAGCCAGGATCATGGTGTCTGGACTGTGCAAACTCACAGAAGGACAACGACCTCTTTCATTCAGAGAGGTAAAGAGGTGGTGCTGTGATTAAAATGAACAAATATTTGGAGAAGAAAGAAGGATCAAAACAAATGGAAGGACTTGCTCAGGGCACAAACCTGCTGAGTGACCTTAGCTTTGCAACTCAGCTGCTTCTTTGGCCAGGGAGCAATGCTTAGGTTCTTGTTACTACTCCAGAATTCCTACTAAAAAGGAAAAGCAAATACATTTCTTTTGAGGTGTAAGTCCAGGGTGGCAGCTATAAACAAGTGCATTGAAAAGAACTGAGCTCTGATGCCCTCAGGGTAGTTCTTGACAGCTCTAAAATGGCTGTCAAATTCCTTACTTATCGATGGAAGATAATTTTCTATAACAGTAACATGGCTCTGTAAAGCACTTAATTTTCTTGTAGGAAGCCTTGCTCAGAACTTCATAATATATTTAGGAATAAGTTACTTGCAGTTTGTGTACCAGGAGTGTGATTGCTTCTGTTGACTTAGTTTGTGTGTAGCACATTGATAGTCCAAGAATTTTTGCTGCTTGTTCTCTCCTGTACTGAAGTCTCAGCTTTGAGTAATAATAATGGTGGTTTCTTTAGAGACACAGCTGCTCTAGAATGCACAGTACTGTCCTCCTGAGTTGTAAAACTGACTGGTTTGTAACTAAGGCAAGCTACTAGGCTTTACCCTTCCAAAACATTGGAACTGTTTTGAAAAATAACTACTTTTTAATAACCCAAATTACTACCAACTGCTTTTAGGCTTTTGAGATTACTTTGTTTGGATCTATATTGTCAAGAATTTATTTTAATGCTTTTACCTAATTAACCTAAATCTAGACATTATTCTAAGCCATCCATTCCTGAAATATACTACTACTCTTTAAATTTTATTTTCCTTTTCTGATTTTCCCTAAAACAAAAAACCCTATTTCTATTTTAATGAATTGATAAGAGCTACTCATCAGAAGAGTTCAGCAAAGAGGTGGTGATATCATTTATGTTTTGGATAAGTCCAGTGACAAATAGTGATGCTGACTCTGATCTGAAGCAATCCAAGAATCATTGAGGAAAAATGAACTATATAAAAATACAGAATTTCAGTAATTCTGCATGGAAGTGCTTAATTGTTACTTCTTTGAGGGAAAATTTTCAGTAGTTTCAGTACCCTGCCTCATTTTTCTATGGCATCATATATAATAGATGTCCTCTACTTTTCTGGTTTGTTGAAGCAGTGAGCATGGTGATTTAATTTAGCCTCAAGAAAACAGCTGACTGCATGAAGATGTTTCTTGTGGGGTTTAGTTTTCCTCTTGACACTGTTTGTTTATTAAAACTCTTCAGAAGATGCTTAATTTTTCTTACATATTCCTATGTTTCCTTGTTCTTCTTGCCTAAAGTAGTGCTAAGTTGTCTTTGCTTCTGGTTTTTTGAAAGACAATTTCATCACTGCACCTCTGTGTTTTCCCCAGCTGTCTGGCCAGGCTTATTTCATGTAGTGGCATTTGAAAAAAGGCTTATTTGTATCTCAATGTCTTCAGCTGAATTGTCTTGGACACCTGTAGATTCATACAAATCTCTGGTGCTTTTCAGGTGTTATAAGCTAACACAGTTGAGGAGAGGAAGCTCATCATTTTTCTGACCTTTGAAAGGAGAGCCTAGTTCTGTAATGGTTCCCCCCACCTAATCTGGTAGGACTCTTTATTTTATATTTCTTGAGACTTTTTGTTCTTCTCCCTAGTTTTGTGACTTTGTGTACTTGATAAGATTTTAAAAAATCCATTTCTAATTCCCTCTTGCTCATAACTGAGTTAATTTGAAAAGATACACAATGTAGGTTTTTAATTTTTTTAAAAAATCACATTTTATGTGGGGAGGAGTTACTTTCATCCAAGTTACTTTAACACTGAGGAAGAAAGATGCACACAGACATCTGTCACAGGCTATACAGCTGTAAGTTCCCTCTATAGGAATTGGTACCAGTTAGACCTAATTAACTACTTTCTATCAAATACAGAAGGAAAATGGATGTTCTTTACAGAATTGCAAACCTATGTAAAAGATGCTTGTTTCTGTTGTCTATACTGTTTTCTGTGAAAATCAGTTTTTAGAAAAGAAGCCTTTGACAATTCCTGTTAACAAGAGTCTGGAGAATAGTTAAGGGTCTTACATAGACAACCAAATTTTTTTTTCATTCAATTGACTTTCTTGAAGTCTCACTTTTACTCCCTAATTCCCAACATTCAAATGATAGTTATACAAACTATTTTTTACTTCTTTCTGCTGCATGTGAACTAGTTTCAAATATGCAGTTACTGTGGGCTAGAAACCTTTCGATTTATGTTGTGGTCTGAAAGTGATTGTGTTTTATTTTCCATTTTTCTTTGGAGCTCCTTAGGTTTGAATCTATAGAAGTAAAGAAGGAATTTGGCCAATGTTGTAGTATCTGACCAGATCAGTGTGAGAATTGAAGGTCTGCTGTAATGGTAAAGATTTGGAGGAGAATAAAGGCTTTACATTTTTTTTAGAACTTCAGTCATGCAAGAAATTCAGTCTTTCAGTATTGCTCTGTACCAATTAGAAAAACTAGTGGGCAGCATCAAGGTGGTATTTGGAATTTCACACAGTTGCCAATAAACTTTGGCCTCCTCCAGAGGAGCAGAAATGCAGCAGATAACACTTGTTATAAAAAGCTTTTTTGTCTTGGGAGAAATCCCTTTCTCCTGTGTGCAGTCCTCCTCTTAATTCTCTGATAAATGCTGAAGGATTTATCTGAGTCTGAGGATTTTGATGGATAGCTGTGGAAGAAAGACAATGTAAAAGACTGTTTCCCTGCTTCTACTTTGTTAAGTAAAATTTTAGTGAGATTCTTAATAAATGTAATTGATTTTTCCCTTCCAACCAATGGCTCATTGATGCAGATAGAGTATCCTGACTAATCAAATATGGAACAATGTACATCAGTTAATGTGAGTTTTAGAAATTGCATGCCATGTGAAGATATTGAAGTTGTTTTTAAAAAACTGAAGGAGGCAGTGAAGTGGACTTGGTTGATAGTTTATTCATATTACTGAATGTTTTTTAGAGATAAGCCTTACCAGGAACTCTTGCAAGGAAGACTGAAGTCCTTATGCAGATAAGGAACTGGGCAAGATAAAAAACAAACATCAAGATTTAGTAACCAGCTTCTGTAATGGAGGAAGATTGGTGTTAGGATTCTGCTGGCATCCTGGTGATATTCAGCTGTTTGAACAGCCTGGAAGAAAAAGTAAGTGCTGAGATGAAGCAGTTTCCTTGATGATACTGAGATAATTGAGGTATTGCAGATACAGCCCAAGTGTGAACCATTAGAGAAAAGCAGTGAGAGACTGAATAGATTAAATTCAGTACAGACAAGTGCTGTGTGATACAGCTTTTAGATATGGTGCAAAGAAAATCAATCCTAGTCTTATATATGTAATAACTGAATTGGAAATTATCATCATTTGTCAGTGGGATCTTAGGGCTAATAGTGAATGTTTTCTGTAAGTGGTCAGGTTAATGTTGACAAACACAGGACAGAAGTGTTGGGAAAGGGTAGGATGGAGAACTCAATATACAGCATTAAAATCCATGGTTTCTTGTTCTCTCAAGCAGTATGAGTTACTCATATTTTCTCCCTTCTCACATGCTGAAGAAGGGTGTAGTAGAACTGGAAAATAGCTATAGAAGGGCAGGAATGGTTGGAGAGATGGAATGTCTGTCTTCAAGGAATGGTTTAAAAATCTTCAATCTCAAGATACTGGAGGAGTATGTAGGAGAAAGAGAGGGCTTTCTTTTTTACTTCCAAAACAAGAACCAAAGGGTTTCAAATTAGCTGAAAAGTGAAAACCAGAGAGTATTTCTTCACATAGCTGTGAGCCTGTGAAATGTCTCACAACAGGATGTTGCAGTGCTAAAACTCAGGTCAACAGCAACCAGCAGAGTTCAGGAGTGAGAAACACCCTGTGGTGTTTCTACTGTTAAACTCCCATCTCTGGCTCAAGAAGTCCAAAGAGATTGTTTGGGATTAGTAACTTTGTTCTTGCCTTTTTTCAGTGCCATCCTCTCTCTGGATGTCATCAGAGAAAAGATAGTGACAGAGAGGGGACTGTTGGTCTTATCTGGTATGGTCATTCAGATCTTTGTATGGAAATGGATTTGATGTCTAAGTTAGCAAAGATGAATTCATTACATTAAAGTAGGAAAGTACGTCTGCAGACAGTGTTAAATTCAGGCTTCTGCTTGAACCTTGGCTAACTTCAAAAGCTAATCTGAGCTGCTCAGAGTCCTGCCAAGTTCTGAAAGTTTTTGAGGGTGGAGATACAGTCACCTTTCTGGGCTGCTGTTTGTGCTTACCAAGTCTTCTGATTGAAATATTTTTATGTCCAGCTGGAATTTTCTTTAGTGACAGTTGTCAACTCTGCCTCCTTCCTTTTTGCTCTGTAACTCTGGGAAGTCTGGCAGGCTCTTATCTGTGACCTTCACCTTTCAGTGGTAGAAAGCTTCTATCAGATTGTGCTGCTTCCAGCTCCCTGCAGCCTTCCGTTCTACAATGGAAACAAGCCTGCCCCTCTCAGCTTCTCTTGGATTTTGTTTTATCCTCCAGCCAGTTCACTGTCGTGGTGGCAGCCTTCTGGATCCTCTCCAGTTTGTCAGCATCTCTTTTTTAGTGGGTGGGGGGAGTGACCTGAAAACCAGACTCAGTATTCCAGATGAGTCTGCATGAATGCTGGCCATAAACAATCGCTCCTCTCAACCCACTGCCTTTAGTCTTGCTAATGCAGCCTGGGATGGGGTTAAGCTTCATTGCCATGAGAGCCTGTTGCTGATTCATGTCCAATCTGCTGCCCATCAGGACCTCTGCATCTTTTCTTGCAGTGGTGGCCCTAGCCAGTTATTCCACAACCAGTGCTAAAGGCTGGAGTGGTGTTGTGCCAGATACTGGGCCCTGGTGTTTGCCTTGATTAAGTTTCATAAAATTCTCGGTGTATTTCTCCAGCTTGTAATTTTTTCTGAATGGCAGCTCCAACCCCCATTTATGAAGCACTCCAGCAGTTTGTCCCCTGTGAGCTTTGTGACTGTGTTCCATAGTGCAGATGGTTGAAGATGACATGTATGTTGGAGCTGATAACATTCCTGGGGAGTCAAGCAGTGCTTGTAATTGGCCACCAGGAAGCTTTGGAACCACTGACTATTATTCTTAGAGCCTGACCATGCAGTCAATCCCTCACCCATGCTGTATTCAGCCTATGTCTCTCCCCTGTTTGGCCACAGTGAGACAATGTCAAAAACCTCACTACTATTGGCATGAAAGGCTGCCAGTGTTCTCCTGCCATTCAGGGATCACTGAAAGCAAACAGTGTTGTCCAGCTTGATTTGCTCATGACAATTCTGGGCTGGTTATTCCTTGTCATCTTTATAAGCTTGGAAGTGGTTTCAGTATGATTTTTGTTTTTTCTTTTTAACTTTTTAACTTTCATAAGAACTGAGTTGAGGCAGACCAGCCTGTAGTTATTGTGATCCTCCAGGTTCTCTTTTTGGAGTAGGGGCACAAAACTTGCTCTTTTCAGTCACTGACAACAATGACATTCCAGCAATGGTAGCAGCTTTGCTGTGTCATCCAAGAGCTCTCTCCTTTCCTCCCTGCTGCTCCTATGTACCTGTGTATCTTCAGCTTGTTTTGGACTTCTTACATGAGTGAGAAGTCATGTATGATGTATGAGCACCTCTCTCCCCAGACTCAGTTGCTCATACATCATCAGGAAGGCTTAGGAGAAGACGTTACCTGTAAAGAAGGCATTTAGAAGTGAGACTTTGTTGTCCTTTGTAGCTAGGTCAGAAATTCAATTCTGTGGATGCTTTTTATCTTCCTTAAGCTGCTGTATCTATAAAGCCCTGGTAATTGCAATTACTTCGTTGAAGTCTGGTTGAATGTGATGTTGTGTGAAGTCATGTTGGCTGTGATGGTAACAAGTGCTGGATTTCTAACTGTGACTCAGAAGGCTTTTGTGGCTGGACAACTACAACACCTGTGCAAAGAGGACCTGTCCAAAGTTGATGTCTTTTTTGTCATGTTGTACTCTATCCCAAGCAGACAGCCTTTCAGCAGTCTCTGTATTCAATTTGTTTGCAAACCCCAGGTGCCCAGGGAGTGACTGTATCTGTTGTAGAATCTGCAAGTGTGCAACAGGCTAAAACTTTGCCACATTCTTGAAATGCCATTAAGCTGCTTAATAAAATTCAAGGTGCTACAATGAGCATAAGTCCAGTCTGGATGTCTGATTTCCAGCAGCATAAATGCCTTTGAGGTAGCAAAGCTTTTTCAGCTTTGATCACTATAATTAATTAATTTCTGTGAGGGGAAAATGGTCTCCATTCTCATCTCCCTTTTGATATTGTTAAAGGCTCTAGATGGTGTGTTGTCATCACATTTTCTGTGAGTCTGCAGAGATTAGCAGGAGCTGAGGTGGGAGTGTGTTCAGCAGCTGTTTGTATATATTTGATTTATGGAGAGAGTATGAAATGTGCACACAAAGATACGTTCAGAAAACCTTAAGAATAAAAGATACGTTAATCTCAGTAAAATCTTAATAATGAGTGTAAAAGCAATATGCATTGTAGGATGCTGTGTAAAGGATTAGCTGGTTTAGAATCATAGAATGGTTTACTTTGAAGGGAACTTAGAGATAATTTCATTCCAGCCTCCTTGTTCATGAGACTGGCTTGCTGAAAGCCCAATCCAACCTGGCCTTGAATGCTTGCAGGGATGGGTCATCCACAGCTTCTCTGGATAACCTGTGCCAGGGCCTTACCACCCTCACAGGAGAGAATTTCTTCCTCATATCTGA
Source organism: Alaudala cheleensis (assembly GCA_013398995.1). Lineage (NCBI taxonomy): Eukaryota > Metazoa > Chordata > Aves > Passeriformes > Alaudidae > Alaudala > Alaudala cheleensis. The sequence continues at coordinate 50,663 of VWYE01028773.1, read as the reverse complement.
TCTAACCCTGCCTCTGCCATTTTGAAAGCATTCCCCCTTGTCCTGTCACTCCATGCCCTTGTGATAACTCCAGCTCTCTTACAGCTGTTAGAAGGTGCCATAAGGTCTTCCCAGAGCCTGCTGTGCTCCAGGCTGAACACACCCAGCTGTCTGAGGCACAGCAGAGGGGCTTCAGCCCTCTGATCACCTTTGTGGCCTCCTCTGGACTTGCTCCAGCGGGTTCAGATCCTTCATGTATTTGGGGGTTTCAGAGCTGGGTGCAACATNCAGCTGTTAGAAGGTGCCATAAGGTCTTCCCAGAGCCTGCTGTGCTCCAGGCTGAACACACCCAGCTGTCTGAGGCACAGCAGAGGGGCTTCAGCCCTCTGATCACCTTTGTGGCCTCCTCTGGACTTGCTCCAGCGGGTTCAGATCCTTCATGTATTTGGGGGTTTCAGAGCTGGGTGCAACATTGCAGGTGAGGCTTCACAAGAGCAGAGTAGAGGAGCAAGATTGCCTCCCTTGAGCAGCTGCTCACACTTGTTTTGTTCCAGCCCTGTATGCAGTTGGCTTAATGTTATTTATATTATTTTAAATATTTATTTGCAGGCTGATAATTAACACTTGAGAAGTGTACACAGTTTGCAAAACATCAGGTTACAATATATGCAAGCACTTAATACTGGCTGGGAGGTTTTTTTCTACTTTTAATGTGCTTTCAAAAAATTCAAGAGAATGGAATCACTTAGTAAGTGAATGGTTTATTGAAAAAATTCTTTTATGAGAATATATTTAAATTCACTGTGTTTTAGGGTATTTCAAGCCATTTGATATGGCTTATGAAAAGAAAGATTGCCTAAAGTTGCCCAATTTGACTAGTTTTAGCCACTTCATGAGCTGAGAACTCTGCCTTGCTTTGGTACCTTATTTGCATTCATGGGCAGGAAGAGGACTGTGTTTGGGCTGAAGGTCAGGTAGTAAACTTCACACTTGAGTTCCCAAGTGTACACTTAAAAACTCCTCCTGACATCCTCAGCTCTGCAGTCTTCTACTCCCTGCTCTCAACAGAACCACCAACATGTTGCTCTCATGGCAGACTTTTTCCTCATCTTGCACCAGTTCAAGCTTGTACACCCAGAACAATCCTCTCCTGAGTCCTGTCTCCACAGCTGGAGGTTGTTGGAGCGTGTTCTGGGACAGCACACCACTTTTTTGGCTTCTAAAAGTAGTGAAGCAACTCCTGAAATGAAGAGAATGTTCGGATCAGGTTAATCAGTTGTCTCTGCCTCCTTGTTGGTGTTCAGCACCTGGAAACAGTCATGCTGCAGTTGCAGAAGCCTCCAGCCAAGCAGACTTTGCTTCCCATCACAGCAAAATTTTGAACTTGCAAAAATTTGTGTTACTGTAGGTTGTGTAGGTTATTCTGACTTCAGTCAAACTCCTTTTCACTAGGTTTAAGTTTGACCTGGTTTAGAACATGCTTAGGTTGAATAGTGAGTCTGCAGTTGTGGAAGCTGATGAACAAAAGGAGTAGAACCTATTTAGCACCACTGGATTTAAATGTGCTGCCCACTAATATTTTACAGTTCTCTTTTGTATCCTCTTGTATGTTCATGGTATGAGCCAACTGGGTGTGGTTTTTTCAAGCTCTAACGAGTAGGACAAGTTGGTATTGTGCTTATACAGAACACTTTCTGGTCAGTACTTGCTGCTTTATTTCAAATTTTTAGTAGCTGATTTATTCTTTTTTCCTTAAGGTAATGCTTCCCTAGGCTGAGTTCTGTAGGTCACTCTTGTCTCTAAATAATGGCTGTGTAATAATCCAGGTTTGGTCACAGAGTGATACTGACAGGAAAGATTCCAAGTCTCTAACAGGTTTATGGCAATTAATGAGATGTAAATCTTGCATCTGTCTCCTGGTCTGCAAAGTTTGGTGTTCACAGTGTTCTAACCATGGTACCTAAAAATCAAAGTGAACTGAAATGAAACATTTTTAGAATTGCATTGTCCAGAACACTTCTTATAGGTTCTCCTTCCATTAACTTTCATTATTGGTGGAAAAAAATGATCCTAAAAAATGATCCAGTGCCAGTAACTTTTGCAGGGTTCCGCAGCAGAGCAAGCCAGTGCTGGGGAGCTGGGTCTTCTGGCACTTTGGAGCTGTAGGAATAATAAAAGAACCAGTGGATCAAGATGCAAATTCAAGATAAAATGCTGCTTTGTAAGGAACGTAGCTGTTGCAGTTCTGAATTTTGCCACTCATAGACTCTGTCCCTGTGAAGTGACTATAAAAGCTGTACCTAGATATGATTCACAAATATTCTCATGGAAACTGCTGGCTCTATAATAAGAAACAACTGCCTGTGCAAATTACAAAAATCTCTGGTAAAGTGTATTTACTGTCAGCTTCAGTTATGCAAATAATTTCATTGTACCTTTAATTTCCCTTGTTATGACACACTAAATTATGTTTCTCAGTATATTTACTTTTATTTACTTTGAGAGTATATAGTGGAAACATTTCATCTTATAGTCTCTTCCACACAAGACATTCAGATTGTTTTTATGGTAGAGGAAAAATGCATAAGAGAAAATTTAAAAACCTAATGCACCTAGACACATTCTAAATGATATATAGTGATACCAGCTGAAATTGAAAGTTCAATTGTTCCAAATGTCATGTGAACACAAACTGTGCCAGAAGTCTGCAAGCTGAAGGGACAGAGCACAGGAAATGGGCTCTGTTACTGCTCTTCAGTGCAGATAAGGAACTGGGGAAAAGGGAGATTAAACACAGACTTATTTTTCAACTGACTAGATCTGTGTCCAACTGACTGCTCAAAATTTAACAAAAGCACTTTCTGTACTAAAAAAGATACCTCAAATTAATGGTAGCTTATGAAAGTCTTTATTGATGCAGCTTTTCAGTGTGGCATGGAAAGCTGATTAGTAAAATACTTGCAGAAATATTTTTTGGTGAACCATAAGAAAAATGCAGTGGGGGGAAAAAGAAGGGAAGAAGTTGTCCTAATGCTGTTTGGCATCAGGTCTTAGAGTCGGAAATAAGTTTCCATGTTCAAAACCATGAGATATCAAAATCATGGCCTCCTAGAACATCCATTTTATCTGTGGGTCTCTAAAATATTTAATCTTTTTTGTGGAAATGGAAAAAAATAAATGAGGGTTGGAGATGGAAGATTGTTATACAGGCAACTAAGTAGGAGTTGAAGCCTATTATTTGTCATGGTTTATGTGATTTGAGTTTTGGGTGAGTGTACTGCTGGGATTTTAGGGCAAAATGTATAAGGAAAATAATTGTTTTGGCTTGATGCTTCCTGTGGTAGAGTCTTGTCCTGTCATTTGTTCAGGTCTTGGTATCTTGAGATACCAAGAACCATGAAATAGATAATTCCAGTCTTGAGAAGAGGAGCCCTTTCATACTTATCAGGATTATCCTTGTGTTTTATTACTACTACAAATGCTTGGAAAGCAAATGCTTTGGCTCCTCTTCCTTCCTCTGAACCAAGCTGTTCTCTACTGGGGAATTGCAGTGGTTCTGTAGAAGCTCTTTGCTAAGAGCCCAGAAGGACTGTGGCCCCTGGGGATACTTCTTTGCATGCAGATAATTAGAATGAGGAAAACTGAGGCCTTGATATAATTGATTAGAAGTTATATGCTTGAAAGATTTGTAATCAAACATCTACGTGCTATGTACCAAACAGAGCACTGATTTGTGTTTCCTGTTTTACCTTTAACATGGGTAATCTGATTGCTAGTTAAATTATGCCTTTGATTAATGGAAAAGCAATCAAAATTATCATAACTACCTGAAAGAACTTCTCGTGGACTTTTTAAAGATTAAAGATATGGCTGAATGAAGTGTATAGCACTGGAATGTTTTTAAAAATTCCTGTTTCTGTGAGGTAATAGAACCTCCTGTCTAGATTGCTTGTGCTGCCACTGTAGTGGAAGCAGCTTAACACTCCCCCAGCTTTCCCCAAATCATTCCCGAGGCTGGAGACTCCATCCATGTCTCCCTAATGGCCATCAGTAGCAGTTTGGATTCTGCTGTTCCACAAAGGTGTGGAACAGGTAGGACAGGAGACCTCCAAGAGTGGCAAATCTCTTAACTCAGGAATGGAGCATTAGAGGAAATGAACCACTTTAGTCATACATTATAGGCTTTTATTATTTTATTTTCTAGAATAAAATTTACATGGAGTTTTTCTTTGCATTCCTTGTGGTCCTTGGGGAAGTAGTACCAAAAAGTAATCTTTCATGGGTAGAGGTATGTAGGAGGCTTGTTGGATTTCCTGGATAATTGTTGGTGTACTATGTATAAATTTTTCAGTAGCCAATATGCATTATACATGCTTTCTCTCAAAGGTAACTTTCTCTTTTTTAATGAATTCATGAAGGGGAGAAATGTAAAATTAGAAAGTCATGTTCTGAAGAGTGATCTCTTAGTAGTAGTTTAATTTGTAGCTTTCCTTATGTAGACACAAATTTGTCTTCACTGTCTGTTGTCCCTGGACTGTTTCCATCAGTGCTTCCCTACAGCCAAAGCAGGATAGATGAGCCTGGTATCAGACAAGAAACTGTAGCATTATTACTGTGGGTTTTTTATAATCTTTGAAGTGTGAGCTCCTTTCTGGGACAACTTAAATAAAGGTTTTAGTATGGGAACTCAAGTTCACTCAATGACCTCCAGTCCCCTGGAGCAGAGGTGTTCTTTGGACTGCATCAGATGAAATCATCAGTCTTTCTAAGCTCCAGAGGACCTGACTTTTCAAATACAGCAATTCTAATGACTTGGTATTTGCCCTTCAGGTGCCATATGAGACTCTGAACAAGCGATTTCGAGCTGCCCAGAAGAACATTGACCGCGAGACCAGCCACGTGACCATGGTGGTGGCAGAGCTGGAGAAGACACTCAGCAGTTGTCCTGCTGTGGACTCAGTTGTCAGCCTCCTGGATGGAGTGGTTGAAAAACTCAGTGTTCTGAAACGCAAGGTGAGAGCTGTTCTACCTTCATTGCAGTGCTGCTTGCTTGGATTTTCTTCTCAACATTACTGGCTCTTTAAAGGCCTTGGAATGCCCAGTGGAACTTTGCTTCACTGTGCTTACAAAACGTGATTTGGTGGTCCTTGTCTAAGTATAACAAACTTCTGTGGAGAGGTAAAATGAATATATATTTGTAGTTCTCAAAATTACTTTCTTTGCTGACAGAAAAGAAATAGTAGCAAAATGAATTGATTTGTATCAATTCCTGCTAGTCTAGTGGAAAGGTTTGTGCAATTGAATTAATTGATCATGGGAGTAGCAGAGCAGGTAGAAGATGAAGCTGAAAAATGTGAAACCCCCAGTGCAGGAATAGTTGCATGCAGTGTTGGAACTTCTCTGCAGAAGAAAGCGCAAGTTGTCCTGGGTTGTTACTTGAAATTCTTTTATAAACACTCAACTTGCAATTTGAAAGATTCCTAGGGAATATTAAGAGCCTTTTAAACAAAATTTGGCAGGATAACCTGCTTCTGTTTGTTAAGCTCGAACAAAATACAACCAGCCTTTCATGCCTTTACCACATCTTTCTTAGAAAAAGATGTATGTGTTCTCAGAAAAAGAAGTATAAGCCATTCTTATTTTGGATGGGAATATTACTCATCCCTGGAGTCATCAGAACACTTACTTGAAACAAGTCTTGCAGAAAAATGAAAATAGCTCTGTCGTCGGTCTTGAGAGCAGTGCTTCTCCAAAAATAAATAGATGAAACATAGTGGCAGAGTCATTTCATTAAAACTTGAATGAATAACTAACAGATATGAACCTTGAGACAGTTCTGTGTGAAGCATCAAAATACCTTGGAGGTTTGCAACATGAAAATAACGTTGTCATGTGTGTTGATTTGGGGTTTTCTGCTTGAACAAGTTAGCTAGGTGTTGAAAAGCTGCTCTGCAACAGACTTCAAAATTAATTGCTCTTTTCATCCTTGGACTGTGAGACTTACAGAGGTCTTAAAGGATGTGTTTTCTTCACTTAGAGAAAATAGGAGCTATTTCTGAAAGAGGTGTTGGATGTTGCTTGTAGGTGTGTAGTAATGATGTGGAGGAGTAAAAGTTATTTACTTGTTAAAGCTTTGCTGGCTGTGGGGGTGTGTCTGAAGGCATTGCTGAATGTTTTGGGTGCAAAGCTCCATTTTAGTTTAATTGCTCATTTGTTTTTGACTGACTGTAAGACTCTGGGGAATCTTAAAGCTGCTCAGAAAGAAAAAAAGGCAAAAAAAATTTTTAACAATAAAAGTCCTCTGAAATACAAAGGTTTTGCTTCTGCTCCAAACCCTCAACTCCCAGCTGTCTTCTCTACAATCTCTGCCCCGAGCAAAATTATTGGTTTTTTAGAGCCTTTGGACCCATGTGGGATCTCTGTTCCTCCTGTGTTTAGACAAGGATCTCATGAACTGCTGAGATGACCATAATACAATTAGGTGGTGCCTTTATTGAGCACCTTACTCACTCTTGAATGAGAGCTTTTCAATACAGCAGGTTTCTTGGGTTCTGAAAATGATCCTGGAGAAAACTGGGCCTTTGTGTTTTCCCTTTTGTAGCCTGTTTAATATGCTTGTTTCCTCAAGTTCTGTTAACATCCAGCAGGGCAAGTCCAGATAGATTTGATTCAGGGGGTTCTGGAAAGAATCTGTAGCCTTTCTGGACATCCTAGAAGGATCAAAAAAACAGCAGGTGCTGTATAGGGCCAGGTACAAAGCCATATAAGAAGAGCCCTTTGGAAGGGGAAAGGATGTGACCTTTGTGCCTGGCTGCCTTGAGTTCTTAGTTGTATTCAGAACATGTTTCAAGGTTGCCTTCACATCTGATAATACAGGCATTTAAAAAGTGAAAGTGTATTTTGTCTTGAGTTAGTGTTTGCTTGCTGAGGGGGAAGAGACCCAATTTATAACTCAAAACAAAATACTTGTCTCCAAACTGTATGTTACAAAATAAAGCTCAAGTCTGCAAAAGAACTAACTCATACTTCAGCAGTAAAAATAACTCATGCTACAGATGTTTACATGAATGTTATTAAGAGACTCTTGTATGGTGACTAGTGCTTTAGATACTTGAACTTGGTATCAAGGGCCAGATCAGTCAGGCTTAATTGGTAGGGGGTGAGAAGAGAAATAAGCTTGGTGATCTTTCCTTGCAAGTTTTCTCCCATTTCACTTTATTTTTCAAATACTGTTCCTTCCAGAAGAAATCTGTCTAGGGGCAGGCATGGTAAATACAATTAGAACCAGAGCTGGAGCTGTACTGTATATGATACTGTAGCTTCAGTTCTGGGAAGGTCTCTGTGTCAGCAGGGAGGGCAGAGTGGGCTGCCAAAAGCCTGCCAGGTTCTGCCTGTGCCTTCCAGAGCTGTGCAGTCATTCAGACACAAGGCAGCAAGTTTAAAGTCACCACAGGGCAGCCTAACTTGCATCACTGGTGTTACATTGCAGATGGGAAAGGTACTAACCATCCTCTGCTGCTTTGCCTTTACCTTAGCAGGCACATAAAGGTACTTCAGCTTTCTGGAGTTCTGGAGCCTGACATGGCCCAGAGTCGTCACATGCTGTGCACTGACTCAGCCAGTTTGGAATGATGACTTCAAGGTTGAAGGAAAACAACTGTGAGCTGAGTGTTTTGGTTTTAATTAAAAAAAAAAATACTGTGGCAGTACCTTGGGGGAATGGTGTGTGTTTTTTGCTGGGTATGTCAATATGTTGGTCTAAAGTCATCAATCTAGTTCCTCTGGACAAATGTGTTTTCCTAAGTAAAGCTGCTGAACAAGGGATGCATGTTTCCACAGTAGCAGAGTTATATAAAATAGTACCAGTTTAACAAAGCTAATGATTTTGAAAAACTGCTTTTCAATCCTTGAATTACAGGTGCCAAGTGGCCAACTGTTTTTATAATTTCCATTATTGCATGACTGATTAAATGGCTCCAGTGTAGTAGAAGTAACGTGGGTTTACTCTGCATCACTCCTCAGTAGAACTAATCCAGCAGGACAGCTGCTGGAGGAAGAAGCCATGCATAGGTTAGAGGTGGAAATTTTGCCTTTCAACTGTTTGGATCAGATGACTGCAAATCTTCACAAGGCTCTTTGCAGGCTATTACAGCAGTTGCTGCCATAGTTGATACATTTCTGGGTTTGGATGAACTGCAAATTAAGCAGAAAAATGTGAATAGTGTCAAATATATCAAAACTTACTTCTCTGCAAGAGTATCTCAGAACTGGACCAGCCATGCAGAAACTTATGCACTGCCATAGGAGTGTGTCTAAGTTTGGAAAGACAGGTGTCTGCCAGGGAAAGGCCAGAGTCTCCCTTGCAATGGAGGATACAAACCCCCTCCTTCCAAATTATTATAGATTTGAAATTAAGGGGCTTTCAGGCAAAAGATGTGGCAATAGGAGTAACAGTTCTTTACTAGGAATATTAAAAAGAAAAATGTAGTAGTACAAAACACAAAGAAAACAGAGTCAGAACAGGACCTGACACCCTGTTGGTCAGGGTGTTGGTAACAGTCAAGTCATCCTGCACTGACAAATGAGGTTCTGTTGGAGCAGAGATGATCCTGTAGAAAGGTGTAGTTTCCTTCTGAGGGTCCAATCTTCCTCTGGAATCCAGTGGAGATTCTGGTGTTCTGGAGAGCTGGTGTTCTGAGTCTCAGGTTTTATCCAGGTAGGAATGCTTGGCTCCTCCCCCTGGGTGGAGCATCTCCCAATGGGATGATGGAATTTTATCAGCCCTGCAGTGATGGCCCATTAACAGCAGAGATCCCCTGGAGGGAGGATGGGTGGTGGAAGAGATAAAGAACACTGCCCCACCTGCTTTTAACAGCTGGGCCAGTCACACCCCCCCTCCCTCCCGAAGTTCACAGAGATAAAGAAAAACACCTCCTCAGCCGATTTCAACAGATGGTGAACAGAAAAGACACTTTTTTTTTTGTTGCATCTTGCAACCCAAGACAGAGTGCATAGCAAGAAACACTACTGCGAGTAGCTGTATAACATACAAAGAATGCTTACAATTACCTTTTTCTTTAAAAGGAGATTGAAAACATGTAGCTCTTACTGTTAGTTTTTTACTTTCCAGGCCGTGGAGTCAATCCAGGCTGAAGATGAGAGTGCCAAGCTCTGCAAACGCAGGATTGAGCACCTGAAGGAGCACAGCAGTGACCAGCCAGCCCCTGCCAACATGTGGAAGAAGAAGCGCATGGATCGGATGATGGTGGAGCATCTCCTGCGCTGTGGCTACTACAACACAGCTGTGAAACTGGCCAGGCAAAGTGGCATCGAGGTGGGTGGCACTGTACATTCACTTGCTGACAAAATGGGACTAAAGAGGAAGTTGCTGAATGAGAAACAAGCTGCTTTAGTCTTGTATTTTTATGTATTGGTGTGCCCTCCTTGCTGATGTTTACCTGGTAATCTTTTTAGGCTTGAGTTTGCTCTCCTTACGGTGTAAATTTTAATGTATTAAAATAAGTCAAAATGGAAGGCATCATTTTTAGTCACAAATGAAATGCTTTTAGATAAACACCTTTCTCTATTAAAACTCAAATTAATTCTCAAATGTCACACAATTTCTTGGTAGAGGCCTTTAGGCTGCTGATGAAGCAGGTGGTGGAGCTTCCCATCTGTCTAGCCCCACTCAGCTGATATGTGTAGGTGACCAGAGTGAGCAGAATGGCATTTGGTGATTGCAGGAACAACTGTTCCATTGTATCATCCTACTGTTTAATGCACTGAAAGGAAGGCTGGCTTTTACTTGAGAAAACAAGTTTTGATACAGCTTAGGTTTTTTAGTAGCCATATCTTGCATGATCCTAAGAAGGTTTTGCTGGTTTTCTTGTTACACCATCTTGTGATTGCTGCTTTCCTTTTCACTGGTTAACTAGCTGGTTTTTCTTGGGCTCACAGTGGTTTATGAAGTGTTTGGAGTTTGTGTGCTTTGGTGAAGCTCCTTTATGCAGATCAGTGAATCCTGATTGTGGTCCTCTGACAGCCACGAGGACATTAAAACTGATTTTTGAAGAATTTCCTGTTTGTCTAGAGAAATCATGTTTTGCAGATTATAGGTAGCCTTTGCTATTTGATCCTGAGTGATCCTTGAATCTTCTTTTGATATTCCTGATTCCAGAAGGCATGCAACTCTTCTAGTTAAAATCCTACTCTTGTAGAGATGCTGAAAGCTGAGTTCTCTTACATGACTTGGGTAGTTTGCCTTTCTGAGGTGGAATAGTTGAACACATCTCTCTCATTTTGTTGGGGGAAAAGATACTTTTGTTACTGATGTCAAACTAGAGCATGTGTACTTGTTCATTGTCGTGTAACAGGGACCTATTTGTCATGTGTCTCTTATTCCTTGGCTGCTGTACTGGTCCAACCCTGTTCAGCCAGCAGCAATTTCAGTAAATGCCAAATAGGAAATAGCATGTAGAGGCTGAATAGAAATGAGAGGGGAAGTGGGTTACAAAGTATTAATAGGAAATAGTCCTGAAAAAATCAACTGAAGAGGCTTTTGTGCCTCAGTGCAGATACAGCCCATGCATGTGAGTCAAAAATACCCAAGGCAATTACTCCGGGATAACTGCAGCTTGACTGGTCAGCAGCTCTCCCACTTGTGGTAGATGTTTCCCTCTGCTTTGAGAAGGAGCTCATCTCTGCTGAATCATCATGTTACTGTACCTGCTAGGTCTGCTGAAAAAGCACTATGGAAATATTTTCACTTTCATAGCCAGCTCTATTATGCCTGATTGAGTAATGCTCAGCTTTGGTTTGGACACAACTGTGGAAGTCTGTCACGACATACTGCAAGACCCTGTGGCAAAAGCATCGTGCTTAAAGCTTTTCATTCTGTTTGTTGAATAGAAAATTTTGTGTTAAAAAGGGACCTTTAAATAAGATTATTTACCTTCTGCCTGCAAGCCTAACTCTTTTAATTTGCATAACATCAGAGTAACTTGAATAACACAGAACATAGTTGCATGTTGAATGCGCTGAGGCCATTTTTCTTCTAGTTTGCCCAAATTATGCATTTTAGTCAGCATTATGGTTTGTTGTGGCTCAATGAAGATAAGGCTTCTCTCAGTTTCTCTGCCTTGCACTTGGTCTTTCTGCATGGTGATCCTCTTTGTGAACAGCTTTTACAGTGTATGATGCTGGGACTTGTTTGTAACACAGAATTTGTGGTTTTGCTGGTTTAATAAGACAGCAGCTTTGTTTCTTTTTGTTCCTTTCTTGCTAAAGGATGTGAGCATTGAAATGTTCTCTAATGCTTACTCATGTAACTGCTGTAGAGATTACCAAACACCATGTTATTGTCTCATCCCAAGTAATCTTTGTTTACTGTGGTCTCACCTGGCATTTTGATTAATACCCTCACCACCAGTCTTGTCTTGATTTTGTTACCACTGGGCAGACATTATACCCTAAGAACAAACCTGAAAAAGGTGCTGTTATTGTTCAGCTTGTCCAGCAGCCAGAGGTGAGGCTGGTGGACAAGTTAAGCGTGGCCCAGTGATGTACTCTTGTGGCAAAGACAATTCAGCAGCTCTCTGGGTTGCAGTGGGATCAGCAGCAGCAGAAGGGATGTGATCCAGCCTCTCTGCTGAGCTCTGGTCAGACCCAGCTGGAGTGCTGTACCCAGCAGACACAAGGACTTGTGGAGTCTCCCTATTCTTGGAGCTGCTCCAAACCAGACTGGAATGGGGGAAATCCCAAGTAACCTGGCAGAGGTGACCCTGCTTTAAGCAGAGAGACTGCACAAGTTCCAGAGGTCCAACCTGAACCATTCTGTGATTTTGTTCCTCTGATTGTGGAGGTGCCCTTTGCTGCTCTTTGGAAAGGCTGAAGGAAGCAGCTCTTTCAGTTCAGTTGGAGCTTGGGAATGCCAGGTTAAACACTTTCCAGTAACTGTTGGATCAGTCTTGGGAGCAAGTCTCAGCCTGCCTGATTTCAGTTTCTTGTGTGGCTCCTGAATATGAAGAGACTTGCAGAGCTGCCAAGGTGCTGCATGGGTGAAGCAGGTCAGAAACAATTCTGCTTCAGTGACCAAAGATAACCATTAAATCATCCCAATGTTTGAGTAAACTGTCTGCTGTATACTATTGGCAAAGATTGACTGTGTGCCATAGTGTCCAATTCTAATAGTTTTTGATGGTCTGTGACAAATTTTAGGCTATTTTCTAAATTAATTACCTCCATAGGAATGATAGGCTATGAAATGTGGTCATAGAAGATAAGTGCTTAAAAACCATGGTATAAACTAGGAAGCAAACAGAATGGGAAGCAATGCTGGATGTGAAAAATTATAGGGAAATTTTAAATATCAGAGTTATGAACTAGCTCAAGTAAGGAATAACTTTGGGCATAAGGCATTTATACAGCATAAAGTTATGGCAATATAAGAAATTAATTCCAAACATTAAATATTTGTTATATGTCTTTAAAGAAAAGTAATGCAGCTTGGGAAAGTAAACCAGAATGTGAGTAAGATTAAAAATAAGAGCTGACAGTCAAAGACTGAAATGTTTGTGCCAAAGTAAATATGAGGTAGAGGGGATTCTATTGTGGAATTTTTTTCTTGATGTCTTGTGGCTCCATAATGATGTGAAAAACAGTTTGGGTTGAAGATACAAACTAGATGTTAAGGGGTTTTTTGTTGCATACAAATATAACTCATCAGTATAGGCTTATTAGAATAAATAGAATCAAAATAAGGTCATTATTACAACCTTGTAATACCACACCAATATAAAAATGTCTAGTTTCACCTGCAGATTTCTATTTTCAGCTGGCTGGCAAGGTTGTCTGCTAACTTCAACTTTGTTATTTCTTGTTCTGCTACACTGCTATCTCATTTCTGTGCCATTCATTGATATGCAAATCTAATTTAGGAAGAGTGGTGTTCCAGTAGGAAGTTGGTTTCTGTTTGTAGATAGATTTTATAATTAGGCTATGTATGTGGTGCTTAGTCTACTGTTTCTGGAGGTGGTGGGGTTTAAAATTTTATTTGTTTTCCCAGCCCTTTCCTTAATAGGCTAGGAAGAAAAAAAACAACATGTGAAGTGTCCTTACATTCTTTGCCTAATTTGTGGAATCTGTAGTGATTTTTGCCTGTAGGATTGAAAACAAACCCAGATTCTGAAGCTTCCAGTCTCCCTTATCATATGCTGTAAATCCTCTTTCCATCTTTGCTTTGCTTATTTTAGTAAAAGAATGTATCTCCTTGCCTTACTGCTCATGCTGTACAAAAGCTGTACAAGCGGCAGTGTTTTTTCTGTGAAGAATAACATAAATTCAACCTAATTTTTAGTGTGTTGGGGCAAGGAGCAAATAATTTAAAAATCTATAATTCACTGAGGAACAGAAGAGCCACTGCACCCCTGAGCAGGGTGGGCAATGGCACTGTAATGTGGGCTGTTAAATGCTTGAGTGGAAAAAACTCTTAAAAGGCTTAAAACTGCCTAATTTGACCTTAAATCGGGGATTATGTGTATCAATTAAAATTCTACTAATTAATTTTCTTAGATCAGTAATTAAATGCATGCATCATCCTTCAGGGATACTTAAGTAGCCCTTTGCCTTCATACCACAGTGTGCTTATTGCTTTTGAGGACTGAGGGGATGAAAAACTGAGTATCCATTGACTTCAGGAGTTTTGTGTAGACATATGGCCATTGTCAGCATTGATCATGGGTTATTATTAGGGGGTATTACAAGGGCTTCTTGACACTTCAAGTGTTGACAATTGGCACAGTCCCAAAAAGATAACAATTTTCTTGAAGTGGGAGTTCATGTCTCCAGTTGTTGTCAATGGTTTCCTTCCTGAGCAGAACTTCTACATCTGTGCTAATGGTTATTTACTGGAGAATATCAAAACAGGGCAGATACTGAAAAGCCATTCTAAAAATATTTAATTGTCTTTTAAAGTAGTAAATACATTTATTTTTAAAAAGTAGTTTTGTTTAAATAAGGCATAGTAGTCACTGGAAAAACTGATTATCTTCCATTCTTCTCTCCCTCCCTTCTGGTCCAGTTAGTCTTTTTTTACTGCATCATTGCAGCTTCAGTTTTTGTAAAACTGTTTTTGGAGGGATTAGCCTAACTAGAAAAGATACCTGCAATTAATTCAAGTGTGTTCCACTCTCTTAATTTTGTTACAGGAAGCTGTGAAATCTTGATGTCCTGTGATATAAGAGAAACTTGAATTCTCAAAGCCAAGCTTCCTGGCTTTTGACCAAATATCTGATCTCCTCTTTTTCCTGTTCCGTATCAATGTTCCTTTTTTCAACCCCAAAGTTAAATGTTCTTTCCTTGCTTTGTAAAAGTGTTCCTCAGCATTGTGATACGAATCCTTCAGCTGACACCTCAGTAGAATACTGCTGAAGGATTTTCTGTCTGCCACAGGGCAAAATCTTCCTGAAGCTGCTATTTTTGAAGTAATCCATTCCCTGAATAACTGTTTCTTCTTGATGACTCTCTCAGAAAATGGGAGATGGGAAATAACCTGCACATTTGAGCATCACAAAAAGTTAAAAGCTGAATAAGCACATCTTTTAATAATCATACAAATGTACCTTTAGAAATCCCCCTTGTTAAGATGCATAGTCCAAGAATGGCTTGTAGGCAAACACACACATGTGTATTCAAGTAATTAATCAAAACACATTTCTATTCATAACAATTCAATTTCAAATAGGTAAATAATATTCATCATAATGCTCGAATGTATTATTTACTTCACTGTCATGCAGAAATAGCCAAGCTGACTTGCAAGATGCAGGCTGAATGGTAAAAGGTGCCTGTTGCCAGGAGCCATTTGTGTCCCTCTCCTGTGACTCGCTGTTCCCACACTAGAGATGTTACAGGAAAACTATGTATGAAGGAGCTCCTAAACTGGCATAACTGATTTAAAGGTGCCAGGATTGTAGCTTGTGCTGCTTGCAGTTACCCTGCAGTAGCAGGCTGTAGAGAGCTGCTCAGAAACTCCTCTAAATGTGTTTTGGCTGTACCTAGTGTAGGCATGGCAACTTTGAGGAGATTGGTATAATGAATGTCTGGGTGTGTTCATCTGAATTTCAAAGTGCTGCCAGTCCTGCACAGCCCTACATCTGCAGTTTGTCTCAAGCATCTTGAGGAATTAGAATTATGTAAATGTGAAATAGTCAAGATGGAAGCAGAATAACAAACTTCCTCATTACAAATCATTTGACACTTCAAAAGCCAGCAACATGAATTGTGCTGTGATGTTGAACATCTTGTTTTTTTCAGTCCATTTAGACAAAGTGGGTTACCTGTAGTGTATCATAACTGAGCTAATTTATTACAAAATACTCAGTCTGGAAGGCTGGTGACGCAAGAAAAATTCTTGAATTGCAATTTTCTCTAAATGGGGAATGGTGTTATCACCTGGAGATTACCCAGGAGTACAAGAGGTTTGGATTCTTCTTACTGTCCTTTCTTCCTGCCACACACATTCCTTCTAAATCTTACCTCACATTTAACACTTGCTCCTACTACTACATTAGATGATAGGGTAATGTTTTGTCAGAGAATGTGTGTAGCTGCCAGGACAGACTGATCCTGCATGGACAAAAGCTGCAGGGCTTGTGCTCCACAAGCAAAGGATTGGGTGCCTTGCCTCTGCTAGAAGAGGCTATGACAGAAAACAAGGCACTTTTTTTCTGCCCAATGATGCATCTGAAGCTCTAGAGGCTTTGTTACATTACTGTAGTGTGGTCATTTATTACTGTACTTAGTGTGGAATAATATGCTGATGAAGGTGCAGCCATTTGCTGAGCTACAAAAATTGCTGAGGCAGGAGCAGAGGATGCATTGGGAAAACAGATTGCTAATAACCAACCTCAGTATTTGCTCCAACTCTGAGGCTCTTCCAAGCCGCTGATGTCCTTGAGTGAAAGGAGGTGGATGAAGCACTTCTTTTTGCTTGGCTCTGGAGCAGCCAGTGCCAAAATATTGTAGTTTTAGTGACCACACTTTAGAAAGCTGTTGGAAAAACTGGATGAAGGGAGAGGATGACTGGAAAATATTGTGGGTGGGTGCTTTTGGTAGGTGTGAGAGCAGAGGTCAAATACTAAGGAGTTTTGTAATCTAGTCAGAAAAATTGAATTTGGACACAAGTTTAGAACATGAATTAATCATAGGACTAATTAACAGAAGTACCAGTATCCTCTAGTGTTATTGCAAAGACTATGCTCTTCTGACAGAGACTAAGTGTAAGGTACTGAGATCCTTCAAAAATAACCAGGCAGAACTAAAAAGTCTGTGCTGTGCTGAGGGTATGGAAGATGCTCTCATGTGAAAGCTTGACTGCACACCATGGGTACTGTGTTTACTTTGTAGACAGAAACATTTCTGGCTCTTCTGTTGATGAATCTGTGGTTTGGCTGTCTGTTTTTGCATTTTCCCCCAATAACTAGCTCTGCAGTTGGCTTTGAGTAGGGCATTCTGTCAGT
Organism: Alaudala cheleensis; assembly: GCA_013398995.1. Lineage (NCBI taxonomy): Eukaryota > Metazoa > Chordata > Aves > Passeriformes > Alaudidae > Alaudala > Alaudala cheleensis. The sequence continues at coordinate 34,167 of VWYE01028773.1, read as the reverse complement.
TACTCTGTTTAGTTTCTCCCTAATCCTGTTAATGTGTGTAGCATTATAACACTTTATAGTAGCTTAATGAACTTCACACAGTGTTATTTTATGAGCAGAGAGTGAGGAGGCCCTTTACTGTTAATTTGTGCCCCACTTTAACTGGTCTTCAGTAATTGTGGTGTTGCTGTATTATCATCACCTATGCCATTATTTTCCTAATTTGTGTCTCCCTTCAATGTCAGTGCAGTTCATACATACCCTGTGCTGACTTGGAAGAAACTATTACTCCAGCAGCCTTTTATTCCTGCCCTTGTGTAGGGGCAGAGGGATTGGATTGTGGTCCCAGTTCCTGTTACTGCCATCACAGCCACCTGCACTGTCCCCCTCTTCACCTGCACCTCATTTTTGCCTTCCTGCACATGTTTTCAAGCAGGCAGTGTGACTGGGGTGTTTTCCAGCCTTTCTGCTCCTGCCAAGTGATGCCTCTCACTGTTTCCCCACTGTGGAAACACACTGACCTCTTCTTTCCCAGCTGCTCCTGTGGTCTCACCTTGTAGCTCCTTGTGTTTGCCTCCTCCCTGAGCTGTGTGGTCACAGCCTGAGATGCTGCCTGTTCATCACAGGGCAAATTTTAACAAATGCATATATTAACATAGAAGACTAAATTGACCTCTTTGTTCATTACTGCATTTCACTTCCACAGACCTAAATTATTCTGAAGGTTGTGTTGCAAGTGGAAAGTATGTGAGCAGTCATTAAAAGCTTAACACAGCTTTTTCTGAAGTTGTTGTTTGAGCGATCTAAGTGTTTATTGTATTTCATATACAAGGAGTTTACCATGCTGCTGAATGCTGAAGTGCATCAGCAAAGGCTTTTTTATGAGGGTAGTGCTCTTATGCATGTAATGTGTACAGAGAGATAGATATTCAATCTTATTAAAGCTGCTATTGGTACGTACTCTTGGCTATGAGCCACTGATAGCTTGAGGCATACTGGCCTATTTTCAATTTCATATTGATGCTAGTAAGCAATTAAAAATAAACAATCTGCATTTTTGAAAAATACACAAACATCATCTTACGATACTACAAATTGCTTATTTTATACAACAAATAGTCTGTTTTATGAGAGCTGCTTTTTTTCCACTGAGGAAACTCTTTTCTACAAAAGGCTGCCTTTTCTCACTGAATCAAATCTTTTATTTTATCTTGTTTAAGCCCAACATTTCTTTTTTGATTAATTAATCTTGTTTTTAGAATAACATATGAAAGATTTGAAAATATCAAGTATTGGGTGTTCTAGTACTTATTTCTGGTTGGTTTTGAGCCCTGTTAAAGATTCACATTTCTAATGTGAAATATTCTGGGGGTTATATTAATACATAAATGTTCATCTGAATTATGAGGGATTTTATGACACATTCCTTCTGATAGCTTTCCACACTTGTGACTGGAGATCTCATAAAGTAAAAGTACTTCAGCTCATGTGCATACTGGAGACTGGTGGAGAGGAATGGCTTGACCTGACTGCTCCAAATTTTAAAATGTTACATAAAAATCCTCATGTGAACACTACATGAATTTCTGTCACTATTTTGCTACTGCAGAAAAGATGTTTTTGTTCTAAGTCATTTGACATATACTCTAATGCAAAGTTGCTATTTTTGTTGCATCTGGTGTTGAAAATTCTGAGTTTTCTTGGGGAATTTAGAGCCACACATGTAGATCTGTGTGGGTTTTTTTCCAGTTCACTGCTGAATTCTCTTGATTGTGCACAGTCTAAAGTTACAGCCTTTGTTTGGTTTAAATTCAGTTTAAATTCACATTTGGATATATATTTGCCAGATTGGTTCACAACTTCACCATAGACATAGCTGTGTTTAATTTTAACTTCAGGTGAAGCTTATGTATTTGTCAGTTAAACCAAATTGCCCTACTGCCTTTATACATCCCTTCTCATTATTTCATAGCTATTATTCTTCACAACTGTATTTTTGTGAATCACTTCTTCTTTTCTGTAACACAACCACGTAAATTCATTAAGTTCTGGGCCCATTTTTGTTGTTCTTAGTTCTGGTGTTCCAGACCAAGGTTCATTTTTGCTGCAGCCTTTCCCTCCAGTGAGGGCAGGTGCTGGAGTCTCCTGAAAACAAGGCACTGGCAAGGAGTGATCTGCCCTGAGAGCTCAGCTCCTGCTCACCAGAGTCCAGAAGCTGTTCACAGGAGGGGATGTGCATAAACATGCTTGGGATGTTCTCACTGAGAACCCATCTGAGCAAATGGGATCCAGCTTTTCTGTTGGCCAGGAGTCTGTATCTAGTAATCATCATCATAAAGGCATCCTCATTCTTCCTAGTATTTTATACCTAATAATTGGAGTTGTGTGCAGAATCACAGGGTTGGTAACCTCCCTCCCTGGAGGCACTTGCAGCTTAAAAAGAAGCTGTGATATTTTAAAAGCTATATATATGTAAATCAGGCAGAGCACAGGGTGATGGATAGCTGTATTCTTGTTTAAATAAGTATCTCTGCTTTCACTAAAGTGTCTTCAGCCTTCATGTGCAGTTTTCTCTAATAATAATTTTTTTTCTCTGGAGTTTTCACTGTTGTAATGGAATTAAATAGTTCTTTTATTATAAAGTTCACCCAGTGTTGAGACAGTTACCCTTCTAAAACCTGGTTAGTGACTGTTGTATAGAAGGGAAAGTAGCTTATTTTAGTCCAATACCAGTTTTTTAAAGTAGGAATTGTAAATCCAGGTGGAACTCCCTGGTGTCTGCTGTGCTCCCCCTTTGAATGTTCTAAAATTGTTGCTGATACTTAAGGGAGCAAGTTCTCCTCCTTGAGACATTTGAGACTATTTTTCAGTACATTTGTAGAATTAAATGAAAGTTTCATGTAAATCAGTCTTCCTGCCCAACCTCAGGTATTGTGTATTTGTAATCAAGTGATTTAGGCAAAGTGATGATAATTGCACAGGAGGCTGGGGAGTCACTGCTGAGAGTTATGGTTTGATCCCAGCACTGAAATCATCTCTGTGAGGGGTTGGGTTCTCCTTGGTTCTGCAGCACTGGCAGGAAAGGATTGCAACCCTATTCCAGTGTGAAAGCTGCAAGTGTGAAATGAAGGGAGACACCAGGGCTGTAAAGAGGGTAATTAAAGAGTTTAGAATTCCCTTTTAGTTTATATACAAGCCAGAAAACGTTTGCCACGGTGCTGAATACTGTGTCATTTCAAGGGGGAGTGTGTGGCAGCAGATTTCTTGCTTCTGCTTTTTCTGCACCTGCAAAATCAAGTGGCAGTATTTCTCCAAAATTGTGTATTTACATGTACACAATTTAAAATGTAAATTATATGAGAGGCTTTTTGGAGCAGCCTGTGAAATGTTAATCCTGTTTTGGGAGCTGAGAAAGACAATGTTTCTGTATGGTCTGCAGCCTGTACAACTCTGAATTGCAGAATACTTGCAGAAAGCTATTCAGAATTGGGGTCTTCACTGGGATTTTTATGACTGGAACAGGAAAAACTTGTTACAGATGCTAAACTGGTTCCTGTCCAGCCAAGAAGAGGCAGACAAGCTGTACTCCTGACTGATCTGTGTAGAAGAGCTGTGCTAGTTTTGATAAATCCTTTGAGACTCCTCTTTCCTTAGTCCTAGCTAAGGAAGACGCACCAAGAGTAGGCACCACCAGAAAAGATAGGGGAGTATGATTGGATTAAAAGAAACCTGTGTGGCATGTGGGGTTTTTAAAGGTTTATTGCCTAATTGTGTCTTAGTATTTTTGTGGTGATCAGTCTGCATGATTAAGATTTCTAACTACATCTAATCAAATGCAAAAGCTATTCCTGTCTCTACAAAAGGATTTCTTAATGCCTTTTTTATATTGTTCCTTAACTTTCTATCAAGTCAACAGAGAAGAAAATCCTATTTATTGGTGCAATTTAAATGTAATTGTTGGTTCTGAAAGAAACTCTTTTAATTTAACATGTTCTCCTCTGTTTTCTGGATACATACTGTCTATTTAATAGAGAAGGCTGCCAAGCTTTGACTTCTTTTGGCAACCACAACTCTAATTAGCATTTCTGTTAAATAGAACCTTTCTCATTTTAAATTTTCAAAAGCAATGTAGAAATTCTCTTTTTATTGAAGAGTTTTGTCTGCCTCAGCAGCAACTGCAGTCTTTCTGCCAGTAGTAAAGGGCTGCTGTACCAACACCTGATTGATAAATGCAGATAGCTGGGATTCTCTCACCAGCTCATGGGCTTACAACAAATCCTGCCCTTATGCTCCTTTAATTTAGTTTTTTTTTTTTTTTTAATGAAGCTTCATCTATAAAAAGCTAACAAATGAGTTTAAACCAGTGATTTGTTTCTGCTTACCAGATCCAGTTTTTTTTTTTTTTATGTAAAAGCAGATGCTTTTCTTTTAATTTGGTGTAAAAGCAAATGCTGTTCATTAAGAGGGCACATAGCTCCAATAAGCTTGAGGAGATACATGGAGATGTTATTGTTTGTAACTGAAATGGAATTGTCTTTCCACTCAGCAGCTGTATGGAATGCAAGCAGGATAATCACTGTGACTGCATTATGTGTCCAGCTACTTTACACAGATGAGTTAATGGGCAGGAGGTTTTTATGTGGCCACCTTATCATGCACAGGGGAGGAATGAACTTTTCTTCCACTTGGGCAAATCATCAGGAAAACTTCAGACCAGCAAAAAGATTATTCTCTTGTATGTTCTTGTAGGAATACTTTAAAAATACTTTTGTGGAACAGGCTGGCATTCTTTCAGTCCATTTGCCAACACACTGATAAAATAGATTAATTTTTTTTAACCCTGAGGGTATGGGAAGAGTCCATTAAAGTCTAATCTCAGTTGTTCTGAAACTTGTAGCTGTCTGAATTCTGAGCTCAGTCTGGCTTACCTGGAATTGATACCAGTAGAGCTGTGGGAGGCCCTTTATTCTTTTGATGGTAAATGGTTTTGTTGCTATGATCAGACAACCTGTAAAATAAATGTTAATGTTTTGATTTTAAAATTCCAGTAATAAGAGAAAGATTTAGTAAAAGCTGCAAGTTGTGCTGCACTTTAGAAATACATATGGCATGTTAAATTTCTGTGAATAACTATTCTGATAACACTTACATGATTTATTCCACTTTCCTAAGTATTAGACTTCCTGTATTTATTAGGAAAAACTGGGTAATGAAATGCAAGATGTGAATGTGATACAGCTGATGCTAGTTCTGGTTTTCAGCTTTGTCTCATGCAAGGTAGAACTTCTAAGATTAAGTGTATTCAGCTGTTCTGACAGCTGAAAATGCCATCTGTTTCTGAGAGTGGTTTTGTTCACTAGACCTGTGGTAATATTTGTGATATTAAACATGTCAGTTGTATAAAAGTCTGCAAGATTCTAGGTCTAATTTCTAATAGCTTTGCTTATTTGGGATTTTTTTGTGGTTTTTTGTGTGTTTTGTTGTTGGTTTTTTTTGTTCTGGTTCTGTTATGTAACTATACTCAGAGAACTGTTGTCACTATCAGAACATTCCAGTCCATGGAAATATCCTGTAATGCCTTTTTGCAAAGTACAATTCTAAAATCCTTGGTCTTGAGAACAAAGTCTTTTGTATTTTTGTATTCCAACTAAGTTGAAGAATTGCTGTGTAAAGTATGAGTGCAATTTAACAAGACCTTCCTTTTTTTTTTTTTTAAGGACTTGGTAAATATTGAGATGTTTTTGACTGCTAAAGAAGTGGAAGAGTCGTTGGAAAGACAAGAGACTATGACTTGCTTGGCTTGGTGTCATGACAACAAATCCAGACTCAGAAAAATGAAGGTATGAAAATGTAGCATGTTCACATTTTGCTTAAACTATTTTCTAAACTACTTGGATGCTGGATGTGGTCAATATATTTTAAATTACGGGTCTTGAAAATGGAATTGTATAAAAGTAAGGGCAGTAAGTATAAAAATATTCTTAAAAGGCACAGGTAGTTGGAGCTAAACAGGTTCACAAATGTCAGACCTGGGAGTTAGTGATAGGTCATCTGCTGGATTCAGTGTTGTCTCAACAAATGATGCTCAAATAAAACATAGTACTCAGTTGGGTTTACTGTAATCTGTAAACAAATAAATGCAGAAATACATAGTGTCTTGCATGTAAACTTACATTTATAACTGTGTGCAGCCTGGTGAGACTGTAACTCAATTTATTTATGAAAGTGTTTGAAGAATGAGATTAATTGATAATCCCTGCCCTCAGGCAGGTTTAAAATTTCTGTGAGAAACTCCAGATTCTAGTCTTACTGCTTTCTAATTGCTAAATATAAGAAGACAAAACTTTACTCTAAAGAACTAACTTGCTGCGAGAAAGTACAGAAATAAAAGCTGGACCCTAATCAAATAATAAACACAACAAGTCTTCCTCAAGCCATGGAGTACCACAAGCAGAACATGCTATGTACTTGTTACTGTGCAGTCCATTTAAATTTTTCAATTTCTTTTCAATTCTGTATTTCCAAACATGCTGTAATCTTTTATAGGGCTTGCAGAAATCTGTTTTTAGCTGAGATTAACCGAAATCCCTGCCTCCTTCAAAGACCTGTGTATTAGATTTTTTAAACTAAGTGCTTTCTTTAACCAAAGATGTTTGAGTGCACTTAACAAAAAGCAGAGAATGACTTCTCTGTCACGGGGGCGCCAAACTGAGAAATTTTTCAATTTGGGACACAAAAGCAAATCGGCCAGTGATTACTCTAGAGAAAATGGTCTTAAGGAAACCATTAAAGGGAAACCAGAATTGGTATGGAAACCACGTTGCATAATGATACTGATAAAAAATTCCCCCTTGTGTAATCTTAAAATGTTAAGTAATACAAGAAATAAAATCTGAACGTTTTACTTTTTCACCACCAATTTTCAACAAACAGTGAAGAAGGAAAAATCTTCCCCATCCTCTTTTTGAAAAACAAACTACAACAAAAATCTATTTCTGCAAGCCCTACACTTCTATTTCGTTTCTTTTTTAATCAAACCAAAAGCAGAGCTAAGGCTGTGAGAGATCAGAGTTGGAAGAGGAGAAATTACTATGCTTCTTTTTGCAACACAAACATTTCTGCTTCTAGTTGCTTTAGTTGCTTAGCTACTCACCGACGTTAATGTTCTAAATCCCAGCCACCACCTACCTGAACAGCCTTATCTAAAATCTGAACTGTTTGGTGGCCTGGGAGAGCAGTCAGTAATCTTCACAGATGTGAGCCATCTGAAATCTTGTCAAGGACTGCTGTGGGGTTGTTTGAAGGTGCACAGAGTTGGAGTGCGCACCATCTGATTGTCTAGAGCTCTCTGCCTCTAGTCACTCTTGTCTGCAGACCCCCTGGGGCCATTGGCTTGCACCTTACTTGAAAATTCATTTGTTTGGCTTGTGAGTTTTGCTGTTGAAATGTCTTAGCAAAATAGGAAGCCCTGGTATTTAGTATTATTTACAATTAAAAAGCTTGATCAGATTTTTAGTAGAAACAAGCTTATTTAAAATTCTAGATGAGGGGTTTGTATAGATTTGGAGAACAAAGTATTTTAAAATAGTCATATTGAAAATCTCAAGAGGAGAAATTTTTATTTTCTGCTTAATCTGGACTTAAATACAGAAAAATGCATAATTGGAAAATAATTTTTTCTATTCCTTAAACTAGTAAGTTTTAGCATATGGAAGAATGCATCATTTTTATGTTCAAATGGTTTATGTTTTAAATCTTAAATAAGCAGTTGTTGCACTGTGTGCATTTAGTCAGCCCAGGCAGCTAACTGACAGAAATTTGGAGTTGCTCAAATTCCTCCTGAAGGCACTGAGGAATTTTGATATGACTATGCTGATGACAATAAACAAAGGGCAACTATTCATTAGAAACATGGCTAAAGATAAAACACTCAGCAAGTGGAGCAGAGGAGCACAGGAAATAGTTTTTTACTTGATTCAGAGCACTTTGGGTTTTCATTATTTTTGTAAGGTAATAAAGCAGTTGACTGTGTCCCTATAAAGAAGCATAGTGATTTGTTCTTTTATGGGGGGAGAATCTTTTTAATTCCACATATTCAAAGTTTTTTTTATAGATTTTGTGAACTGGTGATGGAATTTGATTTAAAGGGACACTGTCAACTTCAGTAGGCTTCAAATTTTACCTTTTTCCATAAACAGGTAAATGCCACTTGGTTTTGTTGTTTGAGACTTGTTTCCAGCATGGCTTTTAGATGTTTGACAAGAAGAGTGGGATAGAAGCTTGAAGAAAGGGAGGGAGGGAATTGCAGCAACTTAAACTTTGTGCTGGTTTTTGTTGATATTGGGGTTTTTCAAAAAAACATTCAAACATGTTTCTTCCTTGCAGTCTTTAGGGTAAACCTGTCTAAATTATCACATAGCCCCAAACTACTGTTCAATTGTAAGAGTACAAAGAAACCACCTATTCCTCTCATTTGTGTCTCAGGTAACAAAGCTCTCAGTCATTAGGAAAAAGTTCATCCCTGCCGAAGTTTGAAAGGAGGCAAGAGGAGGAAGATTTTGTTTGCTTTTAGGGAATTCCGTGCTGATCTTCTCTGTAGAGTCAGCATTTCAACTTTTTTGCATGAATGCCTAAAAGCAAGCAAACCAGGTTGCATGTTGTTAACAGTTTCTTTTTTGTTGTGCACACGTAGTCGTTAACAAACCATGAGGTGCAGCTTTGGCACCATCTAAGAGCCTGTCTTGTCTTTAATCTCAGAGCTGTCTGGAGTTCAGCCTCAGGATTCAGGAGTTCATTGAACTCATTCGACAGAACAAGAGACTGGATGCTGTGAGGTATGAAATTAGGATGCTTTCCAAACAGTTTTCTTAACAAGATGGTGTTATGCTTCATTGGAAACATGTGACTGTGGTTGCAACACCCAGAAGCCCTCTCAGCTGGGATTGTCATCAGTCTCTGGACTTAAGCTGGTTTGGATTTTTTTAAAGGCAATGTGTCATTCCACAGATGCACCTTCTTAAAGAATTGATGTTATCCCTGAAACTCTGTGTCTTCTTATTCTTCAAAATCAAGATTTAGAAATTTAACCTGTTTCAAAAATGTAATGGATTTTCTGGTGGCATAAGTGTACTATATAACTATATACTCACCCTTAACTAATTTTCAAGAGGTACAGCCAGCTTCTTTTGGCAATTCATTACAGTTAAAATCACCAGAAATCCTAAAAGCTCCTAAAATTCCTCTAAAGCTTTAACATTTAAATTTTGACTCTTCAGAATTCTCTTCTGCTTTGCTATCTCCATTAAACTTTTTGTTCTGCAAGTTACCTGCAAGGCTGTGTTCACCCCCTGGATTGATGCCTGATTTAGAGTTCTGTGGGTGGCAGAGGGATGAGCTGTGTTTGGTTTTCCTCACTGTTCCTCTGGCTCCAAATGAAGAAACCAACTCAATATCCATTTCTACTTGTTCTGAAGTGCTTCAGTGGGGACTACAGAGAGGAAGTAACAATGCCCAGTGGGGTTGTGAATCAGTAACAGAAGTGCAGTCACACCTCAGCACTGCCTGACTTCAGCCCAAGAGAGTTTTTCTGACAACTTCATTCCAGCACATGAAGGAATGTATACATCTGAGTTAATGGTCCTGATGTGAGGTGGAATAATGTTCTAGGATAACACAGGAAAGCAGTGCTACTGAAATAAGTAGAATTTTGATACTGGGACAAAGAAATGCATTGATAATTTGATAAGCAGTGACCTTGCCAGCGCCAAGGTACAGTGCAGGTGGCAAAGCTGCTGGGCTTACATGTGCAAGGGAGGGAGAACCCTCAGCAGGTTCTGTCATGTAAGAATATTTAAACCCAAAGGGAGGTGAGAAGTTCATGGCCCAACCTGAACTTCGCTGATACCTCTTGATGAGAACATTGTTGCCACATATTTCTATGTTAAGGAAGTTGCAAGTTCTGCTGCCTTTAAACCCAAACTACTTCAGAAACTGAAACTTGGATTTGTGGCAGAGCTGATTTCTTGGTCAGAGCAGTACAGAGGTACAGAAAACTATCATGATGTATGCACAGACTGAAAACATTCTAGCATATTCCCAAATCTAGATGGAGAAGCTTTCCTGCAGGGCAAAGTTTTAGAGATACTTTCAGGTTTTATTTCTAATTTCATTCAGATGCATGGCTTGCTCTGAGCTAATATCATTCCTACTTTGCCCTACTTGCACTTAAATCATCTTTGCTCTGGTCCCAGCCAATGCAAATGTGCAATCTGATAAACTCCAGCTAATTTTAATGTTAATAATTAAAGCCAAACATAATTAAAAACAAAACCTACAAGCTGCATTTAGATATGTGCACTAACACTTTGATAGAATTATCAAATCCTAAGGAATTGTCAAGTACTTAAGAAAAGGATGAAAGAGACTCAACTTCATTATCTGTCTTCTGAAGCCCATGGTGCTTTTTATACCAAATGAATACTGTGCCTTTAGCTTTATTCTCAGTTTGTTTCTTTGCCAAGTGTGCAGTCATGCATCTTAACAATGAGTAGTCCATGCTCTAAAAACTGTTTTCTTTGAGCTACAGCTTCCTTATGTGGCTTGGAAACCAGGGGGCAGGCACAGAGCTGGAATAAGGAAACAGGCTGAGAACTGGGACAAAGCAGATAAAGTCCTTCTGTATTTTATTGTTACTGGATATTTGTTTCCCTCTCATCCCTTTTCCACATCAGAAGTGGTAAAATTTGCAAGCTGTCAGCCCTCAAGAGGGCACAGCTTTGTGTGGAATAAGCAGTCTGAAGTTTACAGCTTAGAGCTCCTGCCTGTGTGGCAAACAAGGCATCAATTCTTGGGCTGAAGTGTGTATATTCCATGTACCTGCCATACATTTTATACTTGGCAATTTAGATTGCCAGTCATGGCATTCATGCTTTAACTTCATAACCAATTGGAAAAGGAAAAGGAGCTCTGAAAGTCTTTCTAGACCTTAATTGACTCCCTTTCAGGAGGATAAGTTTTGATTGTTTTGTACATTCAGACTTGAACATCTCAATGCTTCCTTTCAATAATGTGGCTTGAAAACTGTGAGTTTTTACCATTGCATTCTACTTTGTAAATAAATAAGTAATGAGTAAGGGAATACATTTTGGGGAGGGGTGGCAAAAATTTCATTGCTTCTAGCAAACCCTTGCAACTTGTGGTTTTATTAGCTTGCTTTTTTTTAAGTGCCTGCTGCAGGATTCTTGCAGTATTGTGTCTGTCCTGCAATAAATAGGTCAGGCTTCCATTAGAAAGCAGAGAAAGAGGCTGTTTACCAAGGAGTTTCCTGTATGAGTGGAACTGGGGGAACTGACATTTTGTTGAAACGCAGCTGGTGTTTAAATAAGTTTGAAAGCTTTTGCTGCCTGCTGAGAACCTCTGAAGTGGCATTGCTTTTACATTAGAATTGATGTGAACTTTAAAATTATCCTTCTTATTTAATAAGTGTTTGAATTTGTGTAGCTTTTTTGAATGAGTACAAGCAGACTTTCCTCTAAGGTACCTTATCAGAGCAGCCTTGAAAGTGCAAGTTTTAAGAATGTAAAAACTGCTCTTGTATATAAAGAGTAAATCTCTTAACCTTAAATATAACACAAAGTTTTTGCCTACTGTCATTAGCCTTTAACTCTCTGTCTCTAGGGTTTTTTTGTCAAATTTGTACCTACTAAACTAACAATGAATGACTGATGACACCAATTTCACTTTAGGAGCTCTCACTAATTTCATTCTGGGAAATTTGACAGCATTTGATATTTTGCTCTTATGCAATGCCAGATATACACAAAGTTCTCAGCTGAAATCTTAACAAAGCATCATGTGCACTTCTTGTTCTGGGGATACAAAGGACAAAAAGGAGTAAATAATTACTGATGATGGGCAAAGTTAGGAGAAAATGGCTACAGTCTATCATTTTAGTCAACTTCCCTCCTACAAGGATGAATGAACATTTTAATTTTTTTGGTGGGGTATAAAATAATAAAACTTTGGAGCACTTCGAGTATAAATTCTGCTGGTTGTCATAAGGGTCTGAGATAAAGGCATTCAGGCATTGGCCAAAAAACAGAGTAGAAACAAGTCCTTTCTTGATAACACCTTATATTTGTGTTCAATTATTGCCACTGCCCATATATTCATTTTTATATTCAGATGTATTTAGATCTATAAGCTGGACATTGCAAATGTGGATCCTTTTGTAACTATTTAATGTACCCTTAGTGAACTGTAGGTTTTCGAGTCTCTGTAAATATTTGTCAAGTACAATATGTCAGCTCTACCTGTGTGGGCTGGAGGGACACACAAAGGATGATGGACTTTGTCCTTACAGAGTTTACAGAATCATTCTGGGATTCAAAGAACAAAATTTTCTGTCTATTACTTAGATCTGTCACAGGAGTTTAGTGGCTTCAGGGATGGTCTGTTGTCAGGAGTTAAATATTTTCTAGAAAAATTTATCCCCCTGCCTTTGCTATAGAGATTTATATGCACTAATGATGGTAAAAACTTTGTAGTTAATCATTGTAATGTTCACAGAGACCTCCAGGAGCATAACAACCCTTCACAGAGGGGGAAATAGCTGACAAGGAAAGGGGTGAATAGCAAATGAGGGAAAATCAGGTGTTATTTTACTTGTATTCCCAAGTAACTTGCAGTCATGTGTGTGCTTCCCAATCTGAAAAAGACTTGAGTGCTATGAATTAATGAACTTGCATCGCCTTTTTAAATGGAGCAAGATATCTTTCATTTGTCAGTGGATGAAGTTCAGCCACAGAATGCAGACCTTGTGGGAAACCTTCCTTGTTTTGTTTGAAGAACACAGGAGAGAGGGAAAGTCAGGAGATAAAGAGTAACTAACACAAGGTCACTTTGGAAAACCAAACTCATTCTGGCTGAACCCAAACCAGCCACCACATCCCAGTGTGTTCAGTCCTTTGCAAGTGATGGAAGTGCTGGAAGGCTGATGGCCTGGCAGGGAGCAGAACCTCAGCACTAACCAGGCTGGTGCAAACTGAAGGGTCACTTCTGTTTCACCATACAGAGCACAAATGCATTCATCAGTTCTGTTGAGAAGAATTTTCCCCCCCTTTTCTCTCATGCATGCACAGATAGCAATTTATCTCAGCTGGTAGATCTGAATTTTTTTGTTTGCCTAATCTTTGTTTTCAAAAGCTTTTCATTCCATCTGCAGCTCTCCACCCTTACTTTAGCTTTCTCCCAGTGTTTCCAGGCTCTCTCTTCTCTCAGGCCAGGGGTTTGTGCTCCTGCCCTCATCACAGCAATCACCTGAGGAACAATGTTTACATTCCTGAATTGCTCACCCAGCATAGGAAATTGGGTGGAAACATTCTGTCCTACATAACTTCCATTGCTTCCTGCCTTGGGTGGGAGAGGAAGTGGGAGTACTGAAACACTGCTGAAGAGACTTTCTCATGGTATTGATGGCCTCAGTGGAGTAGTCAAATTCAGAATTGGAAAAAAATCAACAAACTTGCCTAGGTTTTCTTATTCAAGCCATGGAATGGGAATTTTGAAAATACTGTCTATTCCTAGAAGTAATTTAGGAATTAGTAAAAGACTTGTCAAAAGTTTAAAAGAGTGAATACTTAGTAGAGTTCTTTAGAGATGACTTGGTGTCTTCCCCATAATACAAACTGCACAGAAGTCACAGCAGAGGGAAGATTTTCCTACACTTATGCAATGCCAGAAATTCAGTATAATGCAGGTTCCACACCCAGCCTGCTGTGCTGCACCTGTGCACCACTGAAAACAGGAGCTTTCAGCAGAAGTGCTGAACTCATCATCCAGTTTAAAGACTGAAGGGTCTTCCTGCACACTTGAGAATTACTGATCTTGGGAAGACTAGACTGGGGAAACTTGCATATAAGGTTTTTAAGTAGTTGAATATCCTCATAATCTGGTAATAATTTTGTGTCTTCTTACAATTTCTTGAAAAACATTCAAGTTTGTATTTTTGATTTAAATGTTTCTGGTAATTCTGTCACTTCTTTCAAGAAATAAAAAAAAATTTTCTCAATTTCTTTCAATCCAGGCTTTCAGCCATGTGGGCATCCCTTAAAATCTGTATGTGTTAATTAGAAAAAAATTCTGCTAAAGTTTTCATTAATTTTTTTTTACTTTGCTGGCTAAAAGAAGTGCTCTTAACAAAGTGTTTCCTATTACATTGCCCTACAATTTCTTGTAGTCAGCACAGAAAGTGATATTGTCTTCTAGCCTATACCCCTGCCCCCCAAAAATAATTTATTCAAAATCAACATTGCCCCAGATGTCAGTATAAACAAAGCGGGTATTTGAACACTCTTGATGTGTAACAGGTCTGGAACAGCTGATTTTCAGACTGCCTTTATCTCATTTGTGTGTGTCCTACACTGAGCCTCCATGAGCAGAGACATTTCTTCTAATAATCATGGCTGTTTTAGTAGGTGAGGGAAGACTTCACTCTACAGTAAAAAGATGCTGGTTTCGAAGGAATTACAGCGTAAAAATGCTAATTCTTAGTCACTCTTGTATTCCACATTTACACGATGTGTTTTTTCAAGTCCTTTAAATGTACCTAGAGCACTCCTGGAGTTCATACATTGAGAGCACAATCTAGAGGTTTTCTCTGAAATCTTCCACAATTAAGTAACTGTGCTTGATTTGGGAACAAGGCTGTGTAATAAAGTGTCAATTCTGTGTTTCAGACATGCAAGGAAGCACTTCAGCCAGGCTGAGGGGAGCCAGCTGGATGAGGTTCGGCAGGTGATGGGGATGTTGGCCTTTCCCTCAGACACTCATATCTCTCCCTATAAGGTAACATTGAATTCAGTGCTGCAACACAGTATTAAAACAGATGTTTTCAGTGCTTTTTTCAGCACAGGAAAATGCATTGATAATATCAAAATAAATGGGGTTTTTTTTAAACTTTTACGTCCTAAATTCCACCTTTGGAAGAGTTTTTAATTTTAGTAACCAGTCCTTGTACATTAATCCAGAAAGTATTTGTATTGTTTCAGTTGGACTGCATGGATTCACACTGAGCTAGGCTTACCATAAACCCAGATTTAGAGACCTGTGGGGCTGGAAGCACAATGATTAAATGAACAGCAAGAGGCAGAGGATGGGGAAGCACAAAGGGAAAAAAAAAATAAGAGTCATGTTCAACATACAAAACTGTGCTTTAATACACCAGCAGCAGTTCTTAATTCTGCTTCTCACATTACTGTTCTTGCAGTGGTTGGGATGAAGAAAGGATGATTTGAATGATGTGAAAGCAGTATTTTTGTTCCTTAAAATAAGTTTTCATTTATTCAGATTATGCAAATAAATGTAGATATTAGTGATAATATCTACATCTAAATTTAAATCAAGCAAAATTCATGGGTAGCTACTGTTTCTGCAGACTGAATTCTGTGGTCATGTGCTAATTCACTTCTTTTTAATTTGGCTTTGGAGGCAGAAGGTAGAGAAGAGTTGAGTTGTCAAAGTAAGACAAGAATTCCATGAAATGCCAAGCCAATGAGTGACAGTGCCAGTATAAACACGTTTTCTAAACATGATGATGAAATAACAGTTTAACAAAACAAGCACACAAAAAAAACCCTGAAATGAACAGCCCACAGAATCAATATGAATTTCTTTCCTCATCTCAGAGTCTTAGAAGGATCCTGGTATTTCACATGCTGGATTTGATCTAAGTTATGAGTATATATGATAGATGTGTTAGAAGACTGTGGGTGTAAGATAGAGCTTATCATTGTTTTAGTAGTTGGAAAGAAATAGGCACAAATTTTATTTTAAGGGCTTGTTTGGATGGAGTGTTTCAATGAGGGAGGGCAAGGTGAAAAAGCTAGGATTGTTTCATGTTCAACCATACACTGAGAACAAATCCACTGACTTGAAACATTGTAGTATATGGAAGTTAAGTTCTGAGTTCTCTAAGAATTACCTAGTTCAACACAATCCCAGCATGTGGTTGTTTGGAGTTACCTTTAATATCTTGACTATGAGTTCTGTGCATAAATGGCTTCCTAAAATGCTTTTAGGTAAATTCTTTTTAAATATTTGACAAAGTTTGTGAGATCATAGCTCTAACCAACTGATTTTTAGTAATCCAAGGAAAGAAGCATCTTCTGTAACCAATGAATACAACTTTTTCTCCAGCTTTTCCTTTCAGGATTTAAAGGAAANTTACCTAGTTCAACACAATCCCAGCATATGGTTGTTTGGAGTTACCTTTAATATGTTGACTATAAGTTCTGTGCATAAATGGCTTCCTAAAATGCTTTTAGGTAAATTCTTTTTAAATATTAGACAGAGTTTGTGAGATCATAGCTCTAACCAACTGATTTTTAGTAGTCCAAGGAATCTTCTGTAACCAATGAATAGAACTTTTTCTCCAGCTTTTCCTTTCAGGATTTAAAGGAAAGTATTTACTATTGTGGCAAAGCAAGCTATTTTCTTTTGATATCCCTTGAACACTCTTATGTCACTGTGCCTCCCACTAGACCAGATTTTTTGGGCCCAGTCTAACCTGGCCTTGAACAGTAGAGTCATTGAATTGTTGAGGTTGGAAAAGGTCTCAGAGATCATCCAGTCCAACCTCAGTCCAGAGCCATCACTAAACCATGTCCTCATCTGCCCCAACAACTGAAGTTATTTCCTAAGCAATCCAGCATTCCAGGAAACTAAGTGGAAGAAGTTACCAGGATTTACATGCCTTGATTAGAACATTTGGTAGATGATGGAGATTGGATATTGCTCCAGCTATTTTCAATAATACTTAATTTAATAAAGTAGTGCTAAAAGGTAATTTTAAAACACTTTGCATTGTGGTGTCTACTTTTGTTTAGTGATGTGTTTGCTCGAGTGAGTTTTGTACAATTTGCCACTCCCAGGCTTTTGCCCCCTGGGACAATGAGATTGAAAGCAACTTACAGTTGTGTTGTTTTTTAACAGGATCTCTTGGACCCTGCTCGATGGAGAATGCTGATCCAACAGTTTAGATATGATAACTACAGGCTACATCAGCTGGGAAACAATTCTGTTTTTACTATAACACTCCAGGCAGGCCTTTCAGCTATAAAAACACCGTATCCTTTAATGCAGATATTACTGGGAGGGGAAAGAAAAGCCTTGTGGGGGTTTATTTTTGGCTTATGGTTGCTTTTCAGAGAGCTCAAATAAGAAATGTGACACTTCAATGTTTTTGCTCGTGAGTTGTTCAAATGGAGGATGAATTGGTCATTGTTAAAATAAGGGGATATTACAATAAACAGCATTATGGTTTCAAAACAAAGGCATGCCCAAACAAAAATTTTAAGGTAAAATATAACCTTGTGTTTGGCTTGGCTGTCTATTCATGTCTGAAAGTAGTGAATATGCCTGCAAGGCTTAGTGAGCTATGTCACAATTACTGGGTTTTAAACACTTAAACACAAATTTACCTGCCAGGTTTCATGTGAATATTCCAAAATAGCTGCATCTTTTGCAGCTTGGTTGGGTTTGCTGCACGCTGTGTTGTGCTGGAGAAGGGCAGGTGCTGCTCCTCAGCAGCTTTGCCTGTGCAGGCAGCCGGACACGGCTTCTGCTCACTCCTGTTCCTTGAAACAGAGCAAACCCTCCATTCTTTAGTGGCGACATTAAACTTGCATGAAATGTCCCTGTGCCGTTCTGTCACCTGGGCTCTGTTGGCACAGCTGAGGATGTTTTAATGTCAAGGTTTCCCAAACAATGGGAAGCTAATGACGGTTTCACTGTGGCCATTGTTCCCTAACTCGCTGCAAACAGCCAGTGTTACAAAGAGGACGGCAGCTCCAAAAACCCCGACTGCCCTGTGTGTAGCAAATCCCTGAACAAGCTGGCTCAGCCCCTGCCCATGGCACACTGTGCCAACTCCCGACTAGTCTGCAAGATTTCGGGGGATGTCATGAACGAAAATAATCCTCCCATGATGTTACCAAATGGATATGTCTACGGATACAATGTAAGTGTTGCACTCAGTGCCTTGCTGAAGCTGGAATAGCAGCCCTTAGAATAACTTGCTACATCAAAATAGAGTCAGAAGTGAGGAAAATCCTTGCAGTAATGTTTTTTTTTAAGGATTGGATATTTAGCTGCTTAAATTGGTTTTAATGAAGACATATTAATGGTTACAATACCTAACTGTGTGAATTTATAACATGAGATCAAATGGCATTGGAAACCTTTCCCTCCAGAGAGCAGTAATGTAGAATAAGTAACTTCTTGGGGGAAAGATGTTTTGACCTCAGACCACAACATTTTTTAAAATTACAAGTTCATTTCCTAAACAGTTCAATAATGCCTTGAATTACTCTAGTGAATATTATCTTCTGGTTTCACTCTTTTTCAGTCTCTGCTTTCTATTCGTCAAGATGACAAAGTAATTTGCCCAAGAACCAAAGAAGTCTTCAACTTCTCACAAGCTGAGAAAGTCTACATCATGTAGGTGTGTCAAACCCGGGATGAAGTGCCGCTGGAATCCTGACACAGTGTATCTTGGCAGACCCTGCAAAGGGGGGGGCCTTAATGTGTGGCAAAGAAGCAAAAGCTGCCACCTTGGGGAGCAGACCTGTCGTGGCATTGTTGTTTCTTGCGACCAAAGATCAATGAGCAACAATAAACACTTGTTGAGGTAAAAAAAAAAAAAAGAAAAAAAAATGAAAAAGAAAAAAAAAAGGAAGAGAGGAATTATGACTTAAGTTTGTACTTGAATAAAAAAAACGCAAAAACAAATTTTGATTGTTAAGGTTTTGTAACATAAGGTCAAAAATTGGACTCTTCTCAAAGAAAAGTACTTTCATCTTCTAAAGGATAGCTTTCTTTAAAGATGGACACTTGCACTGGGGGAAAAGTTACAACAGATTTGAAATGAAATCCATTTTTCTTCCCTCTTTTTCACAATTGTCCAAGACCCTTTTGTTATCAAAGATATCAGTACTACCAACGTGTTCTCCTTTAAGCTCCTCTTTGCCTTCTTTATGATCCTCTGGTGAAGTAATCCTGAACATGAATGATGTAACTTATTTCCATGGGAAGATATTTTTGATGTCTTTGACACAAGGTGGCTTCTCTGGAGGATCAAGTAGGGACTGGTTTGAAGGAGTATGAAGTCTTTTTTCCAAACCCAAATATTTTAAGGAGGTTGCATAAGTATCAAGAAAAGCTGAGAACATTTCAGGCAAAATCCAATGCTTGTTTAAATGTTCTTTTTCCAGTCTACCATAGTGTTAAAGTCCTTCTAAAGTTATTAGTTATGTGCATAGGGTTCAATATGAAATCATTAGTGCTACTGCCTTATTTCTTGCTTTGAGAATGTACTCACATGACAATGAGCTGGTATTCTTAAGTGTTGGGCGAAGTTTCTGAAGATGCCTTGCAGGATGATTACATAATTTTAGGGTCTAAATAGTATTCATGACTGAAACTAATAGTTCAATTTTAACAACTGCAGAACACATCCTTATGACTTTTCAAAAGAATTAAACCATTGTAGTTTAAACAGAACCATATTGTAGAGGTTTGTATTTAGCGCTTATTTTTGCATGTTGATGTTGATTAGCTAATAAAAGATTGTAAATGTAAGACATGTTAATAAAAATTGTTTTCCATTTCTTGATTATATAAAATTAGAAAGCTGTTTTGTGTTTAAATGTAAAAAGAATTCACTCTCAGTGGCCTCTCTTAAAAGAAGTGTAACTTCCAAATGTTGGTTTTCAGTGTTCTGCAAGATTTAAAAGAAGAAAACTAACACCACAAACACATACAGAAAACCAAACCAAAAACCCCCCAAAATACCCCAGCAAACCAAAAAAATGCCACACAGCAACCATACATGTCATTTCTTCAGACCATTTCAGTCAAATAAGTATTTTTGGTTTAAACTTTTCATATATGAACAGTATACTCCAGAGTTTTTTCTGTCACTTCCTAGAAGCCTGCCTCATGTCCTAGAGCCTTCCTGTTAATAAAATGATGTGGGCAATGTTAGGTGTGGGTTTTCCATGTTTTAAAGAATGCTAACAAAACACAGACAAAGGACCACAACTTCCTTTCATGTTCACTTAAAGGTCACAGATATTGCTAAACTGCTGGTACTAGCCACTGTGAATTCATGGCATTTCCAGGGAGGTGTGTCTGAAAAGGTCCCATTTTCAGTAGGCATCAGTTACAGATGCTTCAGTGTCTGGACCCCCTGCAATGCTGCCAGCTTGGCACAGGCCAGTGTTCCTGCACTCACTCCTGGAAAGGAAGGGTCTGTTCCCTGGGCATTTTCTGAATTGGCAGATTTAAAGATTCCTTAGAACAAGTGCAATGTACCAAGAGTAGGCGGAGGCAGATACTGAGGGAGGATGTCACCCTGAGGAGAGTGTTACTCAAACCCACATGGAACTGCACCTCTGTTTCTTTGGGGCACTGTGCACAGCAGAAGGGTCAGCATAGCTTTGAGCATGGCAGCATCACTCTTCCCTACTTCACAGAAATTCATCAAAGGCCAAAGCAGGGAAGAAGCAGTAGA
Organism: Alaudala cheleensis; assembly: GCA_013398995.1. NCBI lineage: Eukaryota > Metazoa > Chordata > Aves > Passeriformes > Alaudidae > Alaudala > Alaudala cheleensis. The sequence goes on along the minus strand of VWYE01028773.1, from coordinate 13,619 downwards.
TTTCTGTTGGACCTGAGGGAATGTGTGGTAAATGCACAGTAATTGTAGGGCATAGAAATTGTTGCTTTTGCTTCTCTTAAATACCAGTTAGAGCTGTGGTTTCCTGAGACCAGCCTTGTTTGATTTCTGTGACCTGAGCAGAGTGGTGAGGAAACCCACACTCTCATAAAAAACCTAGTTTGGGATGGAAGAAGAGAACAGCTGTCCTACAAGGAGGGCCTGTATTAATGGGAGGTGTGATTCCAGAGGGCCAGGTGCCAGCATGAGGCCTCAGTCCCTGCTGGTGTCACAAGGGAGTGCTCCAGAAGGAGCAGGGGGGGAGCCTCAGCTGTGTGTCAGCTCTGGTTGCTCACTCTGGGGCTCTGCAGTCACACAGCCCATTCTGTGTGCCACAGGCAGCTGCAGCCTCCTGGCTGCCCCTTCTCACCTGCTGGGCTGCTCTCACCTTGCTCTGCCATGGCTCTGGCAGCTCCAGCTGCAGGAGGGTCAGAAATGTGCAGGCACAGAGTGCTTTGGTGCAGCTTGGTGCTCTGGTTTGCATTCCCTGGCTGCTCAGTGCAGCCTTGAGCTCCCAATCCCACAGAGCTGTTGGTTCACAGCTCATCTCACCTTCACAGGTGGCCCCAAACATCAAACCAAGAGCAGCAGGGACTCGGAGGAAGTATAAAGTTATTTGAAGTGGTAGAAGCTCTCTAGTAAAGCAAAGACTCTTCCCTCTCAAGATCTGGCTGAGCTGGAAATGAACAATATCCTTCACTGTGATGTTTTTTCAGTCTTGCCAGGCAGCTGAAGGAGGCTCTGGATTTTGCTTGCAGTGTTGCTGTTTGAAGGCAGCAGTTTGTCCCAGCTGTGATCAAGACAGGTCCCTCTGATTTCCACAGTTACACCGGGAATGAGAATTGCCTTAACCTTTCCTTCTTTTGTTGTGGTCCAAAGCCCTACTCTAAATTTTCCAGTATTGTGAAAAGAGAGATGCTGGAAACTCTTCATAGTGCCCTGGGAAGTTTTCATGCCTGTTTCAGCTTCCATTCTCTTCCAGGCTGAGAAAGATTCAGGATGCTGAGGTCACAACATTTTGTAGGTAGGAAATAGCAAAGCTGATACCAAACTCAGGCAAAACATTTTCCTGCAAGCTTTAAAGACTGATGAACTGGTAAGGGTTTGGGGTTTTTTTAATACAAGCAGGGCCTTTCCTACTCAGTAATAAAATTACTCCTTGGGGAAAAAAAAAGACATATTATTTGGACAGGAAGAATGAGAAAATTACACCTGGAAATCTGCCAGAAAGAAGCCTTTGAACATGTGTAATGGACCACTGTTCAGGGGGAAAAAAAGACTACTCTGACTTGCATTTTTTTCAGCCTCAGGTAGCCTGAGCAGAGTGTGTTGGAAACCACACCAAACACTTTCATTGAGAGTGCTTTGAGACCCCCACTGTGGCAATGTGCACTGGGTGTCCTGTTGCATGACAGAGGTCACTTGATGAGCATTTAAAGCTTTTCTATCCTGCTTTTTCATGTTCCATCATGAGGTATTCTGAGCTCATTATTCTGAACACCAAATAAAGCCCACATGATAGTTGGTTCAGTCTGATCTTCATCTCGAACAGATAAACTAGTTCTCAGTAATTTCCTCTAGTGACTGAATCTATTCCTGGTTTGATGATGAGGGGGGTTAGATATTCACCAGGATCTCTCTGCCATTATGCTTTTCCAAAGATTGGGTGTCAGGTTGGTTCTGCACCATCACTGATGGTTCTGCATCAGCCACACTGAAAAGCAGCGTTTTTCTTAATTCAGTCATTTATTTTAAAGAGTTGTCCCTGTTAGCTAAGCTCTCAGAAGTTTTCAGCAGCTCAACTTTGAGTTTTAGAAGGAGATGTAGGATGGGCAGATCAGGACAGCAGAATTTCTTATCTCTTCACTAACACATCCTCTTTGAGCCAGGTAGGTTCTGTAAGTAGAAGTATCTCTGGCACAGTCAGGGGAAAAAACTTACAATCAAGGCCAGAGAGAGGGAGCAAGAAGTTACAGCTCAGTTACTGCTGGGTGTGAAGGATGAAAATGTTTTAGGCACAGCAGCTGTAGAGCCATCACAAAGTCATTCTGCCTTGTAGCTGGCTTTTGAGAAAGTTGTGTGAGAACTAAGCACTGAAAAAAAATCCTAAGAGATGTAGTCCTGATCTCAGTTTGAACTGAAATTCTAAAACTGTACATGGGAGTTTTTAACATCTAAAATTAGTCCTCAATGCTAGCTGGCAACAAGTGGATTTCACTGAGGAGCTCACAGCTGTGAATCAGGTATTTTCAACTACACCACAAAATCCTGCCATTTGATCATGTTACAATTATCAGAGATCTGTATCCTAAGCCAGAGGAAATCAGCTGTAGGTTAAGTAGCACCACAAGAAGAACAATAGGAAAGAGCAGGACAACAAGAAACAGAAAGGGCTGCTGAACAAAAAAAGCTTTGGTTTGACTCATTAAAAATGAGATCAAGCATCAGGGTAGAGCTAAGGAATGTTATCAGCCAGTTACCTTTCAAAGAGATTAAAATAACTGAAGCTTTAAAAGTGAAAGAAGAAAAAATTAAGATGGAAGTAGTGTGTGATAGAGATCCAGACTTTGTTACAAAACTGCAGCCAGCACCTTGCTGCTTGCTCCTAATAAAGATGGGAATGTGCGACATCGGTGGGCGGCGTGGAGAGGGAGATGCACTGAGGAAACCAGAAATAACTTAGGCAACATGGAAGTGAAAAAATGGTGCCTGTTATAGAAACCAAGTGATCAGTCTCCTGAGATTGTTAATTGTTCAGCTCTAAAGGAAAGGAGCTGCTCTAGTACGCAGTCTGGGAATTGTATCACGTGGAATCAGAATGGTTTAGGTTGGAAGCAACCTATAGATCATCTCATTCCAAGTCCATGCTATGGACAGGGACACCTTCCACTATCCCACAGTGCTCCAAGCACTGCCCAGTCCGGCTTTGGACACTGCCAGGGATGGGGCAGCCACAGCTTCTCTGGGCACTCTGTGCCAGGGCCTCCCCACCCTCACAGGAAAGAATTTCTTCCCTATATCCAGTCTAACCCTGCCCTCTGCCGGTTTGAAGCCACTGCCCCTTGTCCTGTCACGCCATCGCCTTGTCAAAAACCCCTCTCCAGCTTCTTTGTAACCCCTTTAGGTTCTAGAAGGTGCTGGAAGGTCTCTCCAAAGTCTCCTCCAGGCTGAACATCCCCAGCTGTCTCAGGCTGTCTCCATAGCAGAGGGGCTCCAGCCCTCTGATCACCTGTGTGGCCTCCTCTGGACTCGCTCCAGCAGGTTCAGATCCTTCTGGTGCTGGGGGCAGAGGGGTCTGGTGCTGCTGTGCTGGAGCTGGGGCACAGTCCTGGGTGTTCAGGTCATCCCTCTTACACTGCAGCTGGAGCAGAGAAATCACTGAGCTGTTCAGCTTCCCAAACTAAAATGGAAAACTATAGCTGGGTAAGTGAGGATAACATCTGTGCACCTACTCCTTTCTCACTATTTCCTATCCCATAGGATTAAATTTTATGTTGTGCATTTAAGGAAAGAGTTATACCTACCCCACAGGGCACAGGAGCAGATTTTCCCAGGGAGATCATCTGCATTCCCAGCCAGGACTTCTTCCTGACAGCCAGAAGGAAGAATGAAGAGAAAAAGATTATAAGGTCTATTCACTTCAGAACAAAAAGATCTTTAACTAACTTAAATATTTTGTTCCCCACCCATGGAGATTAAGCAGGATCATATAGACAAATCCCCCAAAAGGAAAGAAACAGATAATAAACCAGCAGACAATTTCCTTTTCTTTCTTTGCTCAGCACAGCAAGACAAATTGCTCAGAAGAGCCAGGAGCAGAGCTGTGGGAAGTTCTTCGGGGTGCCTGTGTGTATCCCTTATGGAGATGTCTCCTCTTTCAAATGGCAGCTTTAGGGACACAAACCAGGGAAATATTTTATTAAATACTGGAGGGGTCAGGGGGAAAATTGATCTTAGAAAAGGTCAAGTTGCTCTGGATGCAGTCATTAAGGAAAACCTTGTATTAATTCCTGCCAGGAAGGCCATCATCCTGGATGGTGCTGCAATGCCCAGCTGACACCTCCATTGGAACCAGCTCTGTGCCCTGCTGGCAGAGCTGCTCTGGGACAGCAGGAACCCAGCAGGGTTGGAACCCCTGGCTGCTTGTTGCTGCCCCCCGTCCTTTTGAGGTGGCTCCTGGGTGGAAGCTGTTTCCATCAGTGGTGTGGGGGAAGAGGCTCTTTCTCCATGAGGATCGTGACACGATTTGCTATTTTTAACTGTGCACACTCAAGTCACTGTCTCATTGTCCTGCCTCTCCGTGCACAGGAGCTCATTGGATGATTGGTTCCTGTTTTGGCCATAAGGAACATCAGTTTACAGGGCTGACTTCCACCAGCAAATGGAGAAGAATTCGGGCTGGATGGTGGGGGATGCACCAGGAGATCATCTCTAAGAGCAGCTGGAGTGAGGGAGGGAAGCAGCAGCAGCGTCCTGAGCTGTCTGTGCCAGCTGCAGGCACCTGAGCAGAATGGGGAGGGTGCTTTGGAGGCAGGGGAACCCCCAGCTCTGATCCACCGAGTCCAGTGTCACATCCCATCTCAGGAGTGTCACAGCTGCTGCCTGGCTCCTCCTGCAGCCTTGGAGTCTGTAGCTGGATGTTGCCCTCAGCACATTTGCAATTTGCCCATCCTCTGGGTACAGAAGGTGCCTGGAGCAGCGGCGCTGCCAAGCTCGGTGTGTGGCAGCTCCAGGAGGAACAACCCTGCAATGGGACAAATGCCATGTAGGGAGTGATCCTATCTCGTCAGACGGTCAGACAGGGAAGAACAGATGAGAACTGATGTTGCTGATGCAAATCTGCCGGCTTTTCTTTTCCAGCAGCACGTTGAAAATGTTGATCTCAGATATACACACCCTCTGATAAGCCGGGCTTTGTGGCATCTGCTTTCTTTGAATGTCACTGTCACATCCATTGCCAGCTCTCTGCCTTCAGTGCTGCATTACCCTACTTCAAAAAACAGTGAATAAACAGGGTGCTGGCGTTACAGGAGAGCTAATGATTCAGTTTAACTACCACGTACAGAGAAAAGCCCAGAGGCTACAGCTGAATCGCTGTTTTGTTCTTTCCGTGAGTAACAGACCTTCTTTGACACACCTAATTTTTATAATAATTGGAAAGAATGCCACCTGCCCTGTTAAGAGAGAAATTATCCTACCCTTGGCCAAAACATACTCCTGGTGTCTCTGGAACCTTCTTCTGAGGAGGCAAAATTAAGAATTCCTCACTGAAGTAAGATTAGCAGCTGCCTCATCCAGAAATACCTCCTTTATTCTAAACCAATTAGCAAAGGATAATGACTGGTTTCTTTGCACTGGGAACCATAAATATCATCACCTGTGATCTCTGCTTTTGGGGGTCTGAGATGCTGGAGTCAATTTTTATCTGAATAAAGTGTTTGGCTTAATTCTTTCCCCTCACATCTTGTATTTCCAGGAACACCATGAAAAGAAATCAGAGTGCTGGTGCCAGTTTTGTCTTGGCCAAAGAAGCCAAGAATCTTTGGGCCAGTAAACCTAACACTGAAAATCAGGTGGCTATTTAAAAAAATATTATTTCAAAATAACACCTCAAGGTACAGGTGAAGATCATGCTCAGGTGAAAAGATAATAAAAGATCTGGGCTAAAACATGAAGTCTCATAGAAAAAGTTTCTGGGAAACTGTGCAAATCCTATTAAATACACCAGTATGGATCATTTCTGATAAAATCCCAAAGGTTAAAAATGCCACCTCACAGCTTCATCTGCTCCAAGAAGTTAGAGGGGCTGCTCCCACCATTAGAGGAACCTTCCTATGGTTCTGTCCTTAGGTAACTGAGTCTTGAAATTTGGAACATTCTTGAAAACTTCCAGGAGTCACTTTTAAATCAAGGTTGCTTAAAAGAGACACAATATCCTTTTTCATACACTCTATGTGCAAAACACTCCCTCTGTGCTGTCCCCTCTCCAGGATCCACACGAGTAGCCAGTCCTGCTTTAACAGTTACTGAGTCACCAGGATTTTCATGTCCTGCCATCTCTGTTTTGAGTAAGAAGCCTTCTCTGTCATGTCATGCCTTCCAAAAGGGCCAGTGGCAACAGATCTCCAGTGTCCTGATTTTGGATGTGGAGTCTCAAAACTATTTACAATCCAGGGCTGTTTGGTTCAAGCACATCTGTCAGGAAAACATCAGCATGACACAGAGAATCTGTTTCCTCACTGGTAAAATATGTGCCTGGTTTCCAGTTTGAATTCATCTTTTGTTTCTTGTGTTTTTCACTGCTATACTCAGGATCATTTCATGTGATATTTTTCCCTGAAGAGAATTTTATTTTATGAACAAGTTACCTCACAACAATCAAAATTGATTGAAATATTTACTCTTAGGCACTATTGCAACTATTTCTTTTCTGCTGTTTGTGCTTGTGCCCTTCCTGCATGTCACAGAATTTTTAAAGAACTTTATAAAATGCATATTATTTTAGTATTTGCTGTGATGTTTACACATTTTACAGAGCTTAAGCTACTTAGTGCTTTTTGTTATTGCTCTGAAACTGTTTAACCCTGCTGTTCCCACAGTGTGATTCTGTATAATAGAGGCATATTTGAAATTTGCTGATGGTTCTGAAATAGCAAGAACTGCTGCTTTTCTATGCAGCAAATGCAGAATCTGGATTGATGCTAAAATATTCCTGTGCAGTTCAAGATCTGTGATGCTTTTGAAGAGACAATGCAGTGTGTTTCTGCATCAGGTAAATTTTATTGCATAGGGTTTTTATTGCACCATTTAAAAAAGTCCAAGCAGTGATAGAAGCATTTGGAGATGAGAGACATCAAACTGATTGTAGATAATTTGGATTCCCTCTTTGTAGTAAGTGAATTTACACTGTGTTTGACACATTAGGGAACTTCTCAGCACTTCCATCATTCCCTCTGGAGCCACTTTAACCGGCCTGTGGTTCTGGTGCCCAGGGCAGAGTTTTGGCAGCTCCATTGGGATTTCAGTTCACCTGCACTGGCCTTTCAAGGGAGAGTCACTTCTCTGACAGGAACAGGTTTTATCTTTATCATAAAAAGGGAAAAAAATTTTTTTCTGCAGATTTTTGGTGCAATCAAGCTTTTTTCATTGATTTCTTAACCAGCTCAAGTATCTTCTATATTGATTTTTAAAATTGGGTTTAGAGTTTGGGGAGAAAGGGGAGTTTTTGTTGGGGTTTTTTGGGGGGTTGGTTTTCTTTGTTTTAGGTGGGTTTGTGTGTGTGTATGTATTTAGAAAAAAGGCAGTGTACCACTAGACACTTCTAATGTTTCTGTATTTTTCTGTATTTTTCTGTTTCTATATTTTGGTTTGCTCTACAAGCACAGTCAATTCTTCTTGGAAAATGCCCCCACCTTCAATTCTTTCTCAGAGACATGTGTTCTCTTTTACATTGCCATTTAAATTAACTTCTCTGATGTTGTACTCAGGAATGCTTTGTTCAAACAGAATCTCTTTGCCTATTTTATTGTGAGACTGTGATTGTGTTTAAAGGCTCAGATCTGTTTCAAGATTTATTCCTGGCTTGGAAACAGTGTGGCTTTGCACAGGGATGCAAGATGCAACAGAATGTGGGGGAAAAGGTTGTGAGTGGGATTCTTAAGAGTCATTTTATATATATATATATATGTGTGTGTGTGTGTGTGTGTGTGTGTGTACATATACAGATAAATATAACGTCCCCTATTTAAGTATCAGTCACATATGGCCTTGACAATGCTGGGTTAATGCCTGGACTCGATGATCTTGGGGATCCTTTCCAAATAAATTATTCCATGACTTTCCCAGGTGACCCCTAAGGTTCTGGATCTGGCACATCCCTCCCCATCGCCACAAGCTGCTGCTACAAAGCCTGTAAGCTCAAATCCTACAGTTTAAAAACAAACCAAAATCTCTTGCCGACAGTGAAAATGATTTGTAGCTGGTGCTGAAAACATGGAGCAGCATTTCCAAGGCGAGGCTTTTCCCCGGGAGCAGCCCCAGCCTTGCCTGGCTGGACGGGCCACAGGTGTTCCTGCATTGCCACCTGCTGGGGGCTGCGCCAGGGCAGCCTGGCGGGGACACGGGGACAGGGGGACACCAGGACAGGGGGACACGGGGACAAGGGGACACCAGGGACACGCGGACACCTCGCAGACCCTCCGGCAGGAGTCCCGTCTCCAGTGGTCCCCCCGCGTGTGACTTCACACCGGCAAAAATGCCCGGGCTGCTCCTGGAGGGGGAAAGTATTTATGGTGTGTGTAATTCACCAGGCACACTTGTGGTGAGGAGTGGCAAAGTTCAGAGCCTTATAATGTCAATTTTTCACTCTTATCTGCAAATAAACTCATCTTAAAAGTACATTATGTTTCTGTATAAATTTCTTTTTTAGTCTCATTTGAAAATGTTCCGATCTAAAAAGTATATTTCTCACAACTCTGTGGGCTTGACTAATATCATATTTTTTTCCTAAAAAAGACTTACCTTAGGGTTTTGGTTTTTTTGTTGTTGTTGTTTTGGTTGTTTTGGGGGTTTTTTATTAAATAGATGCAGACCGTTTCCCCCCAGCAGTCAGGAGGTGTCTCTCAGGGGCCGGGCAGTGACAGAGGCAATGACAGAGCCTTTTCTGTGATCTCAGCTGAGCAGAGGCTCCCGCAGCCACCCAGCTCAGAGCAGGGCTGGCAGTGCAGTTTCCTCTGCTATCCCTACAAATGCACCTTGTCCACTTGAAACTACTGACCGCCAGTTTTGTTCACATTTCCAAAACAATAAACCCCATACTGCACTAGAATTCGGGTTCCATGACCTGGAGCAGGATGTAAAGAGAATGTTTTGTACAGTTTTCCAAGCAATGTTCCCCACAAATACAGCTTTTTCAGTATTTGCTATAATGTTACCACTGTGACTCGTGCAAAGAGGAAAAGCAGTAATTTTTCATTTAAGAGGCTTTTTAGCACTCGGGTGAGACGAGCTGAAACAGAACAGGGGCGGCTGCAGGAGTTACACGGCTGAGGTCACCCTGCAGGAGGTGCTGCTGCCCAAGGGATGGCATCATCCGTGGTGCCTGTTCCTACAAGTCTCATTCCTGTACTGAGGTTCTGGTGCCCAAAAAATGGCGAAACATTTAGGAATCCTAGTAGGGCAAAATCTAAAAGAATGTTGGTCAGTGGAACTGTTGTGACACACTTGCTGCAGACACTGAGAGCATGCAAAGGGGTCCAAATACATGAAATATGAATAAATATTTTCCCATTCTTCTCCAGCTTAGCTATTGATCAACAGAAGTGCAACACACCTCCTTAAAAGCATAAATAAATAACTACAGACACTTCACAGGACTTGCTACCTCCTGCTTTTCAAGACACTTTCTTCTTCCTTTTAGTTATACTTCAACATTTCCTCCCCTCTCAAACTGTGGTCTTTGCACTCTATTTTTGTCCCAACTACCTCCTAATCTCCTCAAGCCAGGGACTTTCCTCCTGCCTGCAAAAGCTGACCTGTATAAATAATCTCTTCATGGAGACAAGGCAATCTTTTATCATAACAGTAAAAGAAATGCACTTCTTATACTGTTATGATAAAAGTGGACTTCACTCCCCTTTAACTGCAGGCAGCACTGCAGCTTTCAGCAGCTTCAGAGCAGTTCTCTCCTTTCTGCACCCTTGGAAAAAAAAGAAAAAGGGAATTAATTTGGGTATCTGAGCCACAGCTCCATGCAGTCTCTCATTTAGAGAAACCAGCTTGAGGGACTGCAGCTCTGCTGCAGCCTAAGGCTTTCCAAGGATGGGACGGTTCAGGCATCCATCAGGCAGAAGGAGCTCCTAAAGGGCACCACCAGTGAGCCAATGTGACACCCAAACCAGTGTCTTCAGGTCTTAGGAGGAGATGAGAAAGCTGAAGAAAGTTCTGCCAATGCCAAATGTTTGGAAGCAGTATTTACACACACAGGAAAGTGTCATTCCTGTCTCTGTAGGATTTAGCATCATGCAGGGTCTTCATGCAGAATTTGGGCTGGATTTCCTCTTTTGATAGCCTTGGGGGTCTTTTTTCCTCTGCAGTCTCCTTTTCTACGTTAGCAACCTTCAAGCTGCTCCTTTTCTGCGCCATCTGATGCGAGCCCTGCCTCAAAGTCTGGTATCCCCTGACCCCCAAAACCACCCCTGTGCAGAGTAGTGGGGTGTGCCTTGGTCTTTTTTGGGTGCATTCAGGTAGGAATGTTAGCTCCTGTGCCGCATTCCTGGTGTGGATAAATATTGTCAAACACAGAAAAATGCTCATTAAGCTCCACTTGGAGTCTGCACAGATATTCCAGTGAAGAAAAAAAAAAAACAAATTACCCTCATTGATACTAATCAAGTGTGTACACCTTGGTGTGCAGCTTCAGGAACTGCTGCAGGATCATTTTTAAAAATTATTCTGGACCTGAATACAAGCTGTGTGTAGGAAGGTGCTCCTTGATTTGTGATGGTTCTCCTACAGCTATTGCTGCTCCATCCAGCTCACAAGTGGATATTTAATTAGTGATCTAGGCCACACAGAGCAGATTCATTCATCTCCTCCTGTGACAGAATTATAAAATGTTACAGTGGGCTGAAGTATTGCCACAGTCACTATTTCACACAGTTAGAGGAGGTCACCAAGTACCTTTGGCCTTGCATTATTGATGGTTTAATGAATAGGCTATTTCCCCTTTGAGAACAGCTGTTTAAATATAGTCTTTACCCCTTACAAGGTAGTTCAGAGCTTTGAAATATCTGTCACCCTTTTGCTCAGCTCAGACTGGTGGTTCAGCATCTATTCAGCTCACATAGGTCATTTTCTTTACAGCATAATTGGCACAAACACAAATTTAATATGAGTGTTTATCATGTTTCTGTATCTTCAGACCTGAAACAAAAGTTATTTTAACTCCAAATTATTTGTAGGGAAGCCTTTCCTTGCCAAAGTTCCATTTTGGCATGGGAAGAAATCCTATTTTTTAGTTTCATGTCATTAAGCTGAATACAGATATCTTAAAAGTTCAGGGGGCTTTCTTTTTGAATGACATTCTCTTTTATTGCAAAGCTGCAAAACAACCCTTGGCAAAAAATCATCTAGTAAAATGGTGGAACTGTCTCCTACTGAGATGCTTCCTTTATATAATAATAATAAAAAACTAAACCAGATAATTTAGTAATGCAGTAAGTCTGAAATAATCCTTCCTAGAGGCACCAGTTTGACCTTTTAAATTTGTGCTGGAACAAATGGTTCTTCTTTAATGTAAGAACACCCAAATCATTGTCAGTGGACAAAATTCTGGAGTTTTTCTTTGCCTATTGTGTTTGGCCAAAGGTACTGGACCAACTGAATGTGACCTCTGGATGGACCAACTGCTCCTGTCTGGAGACACCTTCCTGTAATGCACATTCCCATTGCAAATGCCTCCTGCCAACAGTGACAGGTTTGGGCATTCTGGAGAGATGGGGGACAGGACAGTGTTTCTGGAAGAGTCTGTGCTCCTGCAAGGTGTCACTCACTTCAGAGCACTCACAAAGTGTCACCACACAGCTCTTGCTGATGTCTCAGCACAGATGTAAGAAATGCAGCTCCTTGATTCAAAAATGCACATAACATGAAGCTACAGACCCAGGCTTTGCTGAAACCTGGTGTAAACAAACAAACAAACAAACACCCCATTGAACCCTGAGGCTCTGAAGGGATATCAATTGGTGTTCAGCTCTGCCTCTGCACTCCACAGTGTTCTGTGTTCCCCTCCTTGGAACAGCCCAGACCAGCTGGGGAAAATGACTACAGGTGCAGAGGTTTGTGACTTTTGCAGCTGAATGAATTTTTCAGGGTTCAGGCTCTCTTTACCCTTTTATCAGGCTGGTCCAGATGAAGAGAGTGTGGAAATGACTGAATGGTGAATATTTGCCATGTTCATTAAAAAGCAGAAGGGAAAAGGAGATTCAGCAACTTAAGCCAACACAATTTTATGTAATTGTCTTTGATTTTAATAAATAAATAAACAGGCTGGCTCTCACTGGGATTTGCCTAGGGGACTATCATGAATGAGTTACACAACTCAGCCCTCATTCATTCATTCATCAACTGATTCTTTGCAAAACCATATGGCTCCTTGCAGGGATTTCCTTAAATATTACGCAAAAGTATGAAATCAGTGCCTTTGTAGATGGTAAGTCTGTTGCTTGAGGCTCATTTTGAAATTCCATTTCCAGATAGCACAGCAATGCTCCTTTTGCAAGTCATACCCTAACAGAAAGCAGTTGTTCTGGCACTTTCAATCAAATGAAGAAAAGAAATAGACATGAACAGTGAAAGAGTAAACTGATCTAAGCTTTAAAGATGAGCTGTGCCTCTCTGCGTGACTTTCACATGGAAATGCACTGTGCTTGAGGGAAGGCAATGGGGAAAGGATACACATTATTAAAAAGTAGGATGCCACTGGTTTCATGCATTGAGTCAGAAATAGCAGAGCCACTGCAAAACGCATGTATTCATTTACTGCAGTAAATCTGGTTGACGATGTGAGCACATTTCTGGTGAAAATTGTTCAATGCCATCTCTCCCCATCACAGGAGCCAGCAGACACAGCTGCAACACCAATCCACATAAACCGCTTCCAACACGTGCCTAACTGGGGATTAATGGAAATACCTGTCAATTAGCCGACAACATCTTCCAACGGGAACGGGTATTTTAGACGTCTTTCTTCTTTAGGATGCCCAAAGCCGGCACCTGCAAGGTCTTACTTACTCCCAGTGGTTAAGCAGCACTTTCATTATTGGGGGTCTGCAGAGCACCCAGAGCTGCAGGAGCTCAGGCTGTGCCAGCAGTGAACGCAGGGCAGTCTCACCATGTCCTACAATGTCCCACATCTGAGGGGACAATGCACAAAAGGACACTTCTGTGGTGTTGCAGCCGTGCCCAGGGTTGGCCCCTCATGCCAAGAAGGACCCTGAGGAGCTGGAGCGTGTGCAGAGATCGGGAGGGAGCTGGGGAAGGGTCTGGAGCCGTGAGGGGCAGCTGAGGGGGCTGGGGGGGGCTCAGCCTGGAGGGAAGGAGGCTCAGGGGCGGCTTCTGCTCGCTGCAATTCCCTGTCAGGAGGGGATGGGGCTCTGCTCCCTGGCAGACAGCGACAGGACGAGAGGGACAGTTTTGAGGCGCGCCAGGGGAGGTTTAGATTGGACATTAGGCGGAATTTCTTCACACAGAGGGTTGTTGGACACTGGAATGGGCTGCCCAGGGAGGTGGCGGAGTCACCGTCCCTGGAAGTCCGGAGTGGTGGTGTTTGGTCGGTGTCGATGATCTCGGAGGTGTAATTAATTCTATGATAAGCAGAGCCGCTGTGTGCCGGCTGCTCGCCCCTCCAGGCGGGCTCAGCCCTGCGGACAACGAGGGGTTGAACACCCCCTCACACAAAACGGGGGCGCGGCTCCTTTAAGGCTTCCCCCGCCCTTCCCCAGCCGCGCTTCCGGGTGCGCTACGTCACGTGGGCGGCGCCGTGCGGAAGCGGCGGGGGGGGG
>VWYE01028772.1:223369-238282 GCA_013398995.1 Alaudala cheleensis | reverse complement strand
ATATATATATATAAAAAACAAAAGACGGGAAAGATGATGAGTTTAACTAGGATGTATTGGAAAATGTAGGACCTGGGTATGACATGAATGGTACTTGCCAACTGGGGCTAAACCATGACACTGATGTGGTTTGGTCTTTATTTATTTTTCTTTCCTTTTTTTTTTTGTTTTTAATTTTTTCTTTTCTTTTCTTTTGGAGTGTTCATAAAATAAATGGAGAAAGGATTGGCTCTCCAGCCCATATTTCTTTTAGACAAATCCCATGAGACAAAAGGAGAAATCAACAGGAAATCAGGCCTCATTAGTTCTGTTCTTCATGGAATTGCCTGGATTTTAATCACATTTGTTTGGGGAGAAGAAACGGAAATAATATGAGGAGGCCCTCAACCTTCATCAATTTCCATGAAAATCATACTGGGACAAAACCATAGTGCTGAAGTTTCAGGTTGAATTGTAAATATTTCAGGGAGTTCTGAGTACGTGAAAACAGGATGTTATGAACTTTCCTGATTTGCATATTCCACTGCAACAGCTTTAATAAAAATAATAAAAATAATAATTCTTCTTAGCTTAAAAACTTTGAAGCAGAGTAAAACACTGAATGATCATTGTGAAATGTACAGCTGATTGTATTTAGATAATACTATTACAGGATAGGTAAAATTATAGAAAATAGGACTGAAATTATTATTAAGGCATTTTACTACAATTAAATAGCATAAAAATTAGTAACATTTTACTACAGAGAAGTTTTTCTAGAGCTGGTCTCTAGAGAATAATCACATCAGCATGGAAATTATATTCAATAAGAAAAACACTTGCATGTGTGTGGCTCTCTAGGTGTGTGTGTGTGAGTGAGATTAAGAATGAAAGCTATCATATTGAGAATTTCTTCCCACTATCTTGCATCAACTTTAGAAACTTATTTCCTGCCTGTTGTGCAGGAATCAGGAATGTTTCTTAAAGAAATCCATATTACTGAAGTTGTGTAACTTTTCTTCTGTGTAATTGCATTTCAAATCACAGATGGTTTTAGAAGAATTGCTGAATATGACATGTTCAGAATGCAGTGGTCATATCCTGGACTCCCACATGTCTGCTTCTTGCTATTCACTGTAATTTGAGTTTAAAGTATAAATTCAGACAGATAATTACACACCTTTTGCCAATAATTCACTGTGCTTCACTGAAACAATAGATTTTCTATTTGACTAATTAATTAAAAAAAAATCATTAACATCCTTGGTTTTCATCCAGGCCTAGGGAATTGAAAAGACCCTCAAGGTCAGTTCCATCAGAACTAATTTTCATGGTTTATGGCTATATTGAAGAGGACTAAATCTGAGACAGTCACCTAGATGTGAACATTTGTAGGAGGATTCATCTGTCATATTTTTTCATCATTTGTAAGATGAGATAAATTAAGCTCTTACTCTCCAATAAGATGAATTCCATTCCAAAGCTGGACACTGGTTGCCTACATATATCACATCTAGGAAAAGAGTAGAACTTCTTAGGGAAGCAACTTGATCCTGAATGTGACCTGGAGTTGATGTATCTGAATTTCCTGAGTTCTCCTGGATTTACAAACCAGGGTAGCTGTATCTGTAAGCTCCAGTGACTGATCCTTTCCTCCCCATCTCTCCTCCCCAAAATGTAAACACCCACATTCTTTTGGCTTATTCCTGTTTGCTGAAAACATGGCTTCTGAGCAGGATCCTACAATCATAAAAACAGTCACAGTCCTTGCCAAGGAAGATAAAGATTGAGGCAAAATTTTGTCCCAAGTCAAATCTGGACCCAAGCTTGTATCTCCCATGAGACTGGAGGTTATGGTGGGAGCCCCTTGGCAAAGCTGAGTTACAGGTTCAGACAAAAACCTAAGATTAATAAGTGCAGATTCTCTAAAAGGGAGTTGTCAGACACCTCTGCAGAGGGCATCTCACCTGCAGCTGCAGTCACATAGGCTAAGCAGCAGCAGTGAGACCAGCACTGGGAAAAGCCCCAACCTCTTCACACTTTTTCTGCATAATGTCTGTGCGGTATTGCATCTTTATTTGTTGAGTTTACATTGATGTTTTTCCCTGCTACAATTGCTGGTAATAGGTGAAAATAACTTCTTTTTTCTTTTTTTTTAAATATGGGAAACACTATCAGCACTACTGGGTTTTGAAAATTAAGTGTCAAACCCAAAATATGTAGTGAGCTAGAATACTGGCTTCTCTCATACCAATGGCTTTTTATGCAAAGATATGGACACCAGTTGGTAGAACAATTTACTGTTTCACAAATGCTTGGAACAGTTTCATACTTAATGAAAGATGACACCCATGTACTGAAATGAAAATGAACACTGAAAGCTTTCCAGTGGACATGTAATCAAACAGCAGGTAGCAGAGAACAAGAAATGCTGTCCTTGCAAAGTAGATTCAATTCAGATGAAATTAATGTTTCCTCTGGAATTCTTATACTTAAAGATGTAAAAGTTTCTTTGCAGGTTTGAAACCTTGCACTTGCCTTTACTGACATTCACAGCATTAAAATCAAGGGATTTATCTACAGATGCATGGTTAGCCTTTTTTTCTAAAAGCAGAATATATATATTCTTCTGAATTATGGTCCAGAAGAATTAATACTTCAAACAAGTGATCTATTGCAACTGGAACAGGAAATCCTACTCTATTATCTTCAGTCTCCTGCAGATTTTTTGAAATACTAGAAACCTGACCCCAGCATGGAACAGATCTTCCTAGGCTCGGCCTGGGGAATTAAGCTGGAAGGAAGTTCCCATGAGTGTGAGACTTCCTTCAGTGTCCAGCTGAACAAAGAGCAAAAGAAACTACACATACAATTATTTTCTAACTAACATTGGTATTGTTAGCTGTCCACATACTGGCAGAGGAATAACACCCATATTACAGCATGTAAGCTTTGCTTTAAGCTATAGTGACGGTATATTGGAGACCATGCTACTATGTTGTCTATCTCAGCATGGACTAGGCACACCTGCAATAGTACACATTCAGCTAGTTAGATTGAAGCCTGAAAGGAGGCTGAAAAATTAGTTTTGCTACAGCAAAAAAAGGTGTTATAAAATATAAACTTGCATGTGCAACACTCTGTGCTTCCTACCTCACACTCTGACAATGAAATTTGGATATTGCTGCCCTATCTGTCAAATGGAGAAGCTCCAGCTAGATGAGCTTTACTTCCCACTTGGAGTGACATAGTGATGTGAGCAGCCAGTGGTGTGACCTGGTTAGAAGGGGAAAATTACCAAATAGAAGATATCTGCTGAATTGCCAGGACAGAAAATGCCTGCCAGCCTAGGAGCTGAGAACCTGAACCAGAAGCATCCTTGAGTATTCACATCTTTGAGTGCATCTGGGTATCTAGAAACTAAGTATTGATGGTACTGGTGGTATCCTGAGATGCCATGAATATGTGAGAAAACAACAAACTGTCATTGCAACTTATCCAAAAAATGAAAAATAGTCTGGAAAAAAGAATGTAAGATTTGATAACTGCTGTGGGCAGTTCTAACTGCAAGAAAAGAGAAGAAGCCTTGAAAACTAAAATTTCTTCTGAAGGAACAGAAAGCATCATTCTTTGACTCTTGTGAAAAGTAAAAATCAACAGCACCTACTGGCTAATCAAAATGGTGGTGTTCTACATTCTTTTGCATTTCTATCATATATAATTGACTTAATTTTTATTTAAAATGAAGCTTCTCTCATTGAGAACTTCCTATGCTGCATGTACTTTCCCAAACTCTCCACATGAACTTCCTGTGAGATCTTCGACCCTCACCAGGGACAGTTCTTGCTGACCCTAGACTTCATGTCAGAGATCATCTTTCAGATGAGGCAATGTCTGCTACTCTGTTGGAGACCCCCTGGACCCAATTCTGGGATCATTTCAGTCTGTCCTCCCGTTTCTGGGATGATTAGGCCATCCCTCTGGGATCAGCTTGATCTCCCCTCTGAGACAATTTGACCCTTTTTGAAGTCTGTCTAATGCACTTGAAACCAATATTATTATGAACTTGCATGTGCATGCATACACATAATTTATTATAAATATATCTGTGGTTATATTATCAATGTTTGCTTCACTCATTATAAGATGCATCTTAGGGTATGACATAATTAACCAATTAGGGTATGACATAAACTTTATTTCACAAACAGTGAAATGTTAATACGTGGTATCACTATTGCAACAAAGAATTGAATATTAATTACAAAATACTCAATTTTGTATTATAATTAATAAGTTTAATAGGAGAACTGAAGATGACATTGTGACATTTTCCCACTGCTTACTCAAGTTCCTTTTCTAATATCTATTCAAGACTAGTGACTATGTCAATTCAGGGAATCTTAAAGCCAGCAGAGAGGATATTATCTGCATCATGTAAGAATTGGTTAATCCCTCTGAAAAAAAAGCCACCATGTAATACATCATGTTTAATTGCTTCTATCTGTGAGACCACATACTCTAACTTTTTGCTAACTCCTAGCAGACCACATGAGGAAAAGCATGAGATCAACAGAGATTTTTTAAATTTTATTTTTTAAAAAAAAATTTAAATTTTATTTATCCAGAATATTGAAACAATTTCTTTCCCAAAAGGTGAGAATTTTAAGGCTATTTACCTATCTTAACTACCAAATTAAACAGGGCTTAGATAGCTAAGTATTTTCTGCAGTCTGATTATTCCCTTCAATTTTAATGTTAACTGGTTTTTTTCTACTTTCTATATTCCCTTTCATACAAACACTAGTTAATTTTTATTTTGGAGAGACAGGAAGTCAAGATCAAGCAAACTACAGCTAAACCATATGAAACAGATAGTACTGGTCACTTCTACTGTAATAGAATGTTTATTTTCTCATTCAGAGCAGATTACACAACATCATGTGTAATGAATATTTATAAATTGCCTTTGAATCTAAGAAAAGTTGGAGAGTGTAATTGTTTTCCAGTTTGTAAAAAAATATTAATTTTGTTCATTTACAGTTTTTTGGGGACAAAAAATTACAACAGTCTTGAGGCCACATTCCTCACTTTCCCCACACTTGGCACAAATGTTGCTGACATTTTAGCAATAATGAGTATTTGGCAACATATCTTCAGAAGGATCAAACAGTATCTTACAACCAGAGAAGTTCTCGTGACAGATGTCCAGCTGAAAGCTTTGTCCTGGCTTTTTATTGCATTTATTGTCCAGTTAAATCTAGGCTAATCTACTTAAATCTAAATATTTAAAATGAGACTTTTTGGAGGGCAGTCAGGATTTTAAATGATGAATGCTTCTCTGCAGTGCTACGTTTTGCAAGAAACCTCTTCCCAGGTCTTCATATCGTTTCTGCTGCTAGAAGGAAATATTTTTTTTTGGAAATGGAGGGCAATTTCCTAAGTCTTCGTGTTACTTTTGGCTCCTCAGCTGAATGAACATTGCTGTAAAACTTACTGTGTCATCAATGCAAATCATATTGTTGTGAATATTCATAGAATATGTACTACATAGGTTGAGAGTGCAATATAGCTTTTCCTCAAATAACATTTGTGCTGGGGGAAAAAAAATGCCATAATGAGGGCTTTCCTGCAGTTCTTACAAAAATAGTTAAAACCCCCCATAAACCTCAACTTTCTGAATTGGAATGGATGTTGTTAATTTTAAATATTCAAAAGAGAAGAATATAGGAAAAATCTCATAGGAATTTGATTGAAGATATCTGCATCCCAGGAGCCATGGTGTAGGAACCAAATTCTACGTTAGGGACACTGAAAGCCCTGAGATATCATTTCTGGCCTTTTAGTACTATGCATGAGATCCAGTGGTCCCAACAGGTCCCAATAACTAACTGCAGGACCTGGAAGAAATTCAGGCAGAGAACAGATGCAGACAAGGTATGTAAATATTTACATAGAACCTGATCATCATTTGTAGGAGAAGGGAAGACAGATGACCTTGCCCCTGATAAGTAACATCTGTGTTAATTACCCCATACAGGCCCACCCCTGATTATTCACTGTTATATTCAATAAAGTGTGATAAAAGGGAGTGGGTTAGCTAGTAGGAGGATCATGAAGGAGGAGGAACCTTGAGTAAGAGGGAATGAGAGGATCATGAAGAAGACTGGTCTTGGGGAGAGAGAATCCCTGCTGTGAGGTCAGTCTGGGTATGTAGTCAGAGCCTGTTGTTGGAACCTGCAGTCACAGTCTAGCCAGGAAAAGCCTGCATTCAGACCCTGCAAACTAATCCATGCAGTCATGGTTTAGCAGGAGATAACCAGCAGAGACTGCAAGGGAAACCTACAGTAGGTGCTTGCTACAACCAGAGTCAGTGAATGATTTGAGTTAAGATGGCTGAGCTGTAAAGATGAATAAACTGGAGTCCTTTTCATGCTGTGATAAACAAGGAGTCTGTGTCTTGGCTCATTTCTACCCTCTAACAAGAGCGCTGCTGCAATGACCATTCTCCTTGTCCCAGTGGATTTTTAAACATTTTCTGAGAAGTAGAACATCAATATGCAAAGCAGGACTTATCCTTGAATATTTCCACTTCATTGAAGCATATAGTCCTTGTATATTAACAAGTGCATACAATATTCTAGATCCGAATACTAATAGCCTAATTCTAGACAGCACTTAATAGATTGACCCCTATCATCAGACTTGTGGAGAGAAGGAAAAGACAGAGGGGTACATCCCCTGCTCTGAGTTTGGGCCCTTTTTGCAAAGCACTGTTTAGCTGAATGTATTCAGAAAAATTCAGTCAAGTTTATGGATATTTTTGAGGTGCCTAAATCCACATTTTTAGTGAATAAAAAAATAATGTATATAAAGTTTCAGGTCATTATTTAGCCTGTCACCAGAAATATCTGACTCTTCAATATTTCCCTAAATAGATACAAGGAGTATCCAGCAGGGAGGAGAGAAACAAAGAAGGCAATTGGTGAGAAATCAGAAAGAAGATCAAAGTTTGGTTTAGATCTTGTTTTTTGTACAAAAGCTGTCCCATGAATAGGAAACTGAAACCAAGTGATTCAATAGCACTCATTTCAGAGTTTGTTGTGTACACTTATCTAAAAACTTCAGCATTGTGGAGTCATTCTGGGCAACACCACTTCCACTGTTTTCCAGGATTTCATTATAACTGTAGGCATTTGTATAGTGGATTTGAGGATAATACACTAGGAGATCAAGGAGAAAGATAAACTTAAAGAAATACACTTTTGAGGCATTTGTAATACACAAAGGGATTAAGTATCTTAGTGCTGGTTAAAGTCTGGATAACATTTCTCATAACCTGTTGGAAGCTCTGTTTTGTTGCTTTGCTGGAGTCCCAGACTTACAGCATTACTCAGTATTTCTGTTTATATCAGAGAATCTTTCTGGATCACAAACTCAGACAAGGTGGCACCCAGTGGTTAAAAGGAGCAGGAGTATTTACCTTGCCTTACAAGAAAAAAAATTATACAAGCAGATGCTAATATTTCAAATGCATGGTATGGTCTGAGTAGAGCTCCTTGCAACGAGAAATGCCACACTTGTTTAGCCAAGTTTTGTGACTGGAAAGAATTAAAAAAATCTCAACTTCAGTTTCTCTTGTTCAGGGCTCTTTAATAGGCAGAGAATTTCAAATACCAAGGAAAAAAATTTTTCCTATATACACTTTGCTCTTGTATCTCATTCTAATATTCCCAGATTTTTCTGTTAAAAAATGAAAGGTGTAAGTAACAACAGAATTTACTGATTATTTTATTTAAACTGGGCATATTTCTGGGAAGAAATTAATTAAAAACTAGGTAAATTATTGGGTTTTATTAATTAGGAAGAAAAAATGAATAGGCAAAACCCAGAGCATATAAGAGTACCAGAAGCCAGTGCTGTGAGAACTATTGGAAGGTGGCTGAGCATCATATGCTGATGAGTAAGGGTAAGGATCTAAATCAATTTCAGACTTATGCAAAAGGTGCCACAAAGGTTAATCTACTACTGAGATGTTACAAGCACATCTGTTCTACCAGTGAGTCAGAAGCATGGAGAGAAATACAACAGCAGCCAAAGGAGCAGTACTGTTCTCCAGTGCAAAGAAGAGAAGGGGGGAAATTAGGAGGAGGGACAGGAGGTAGAAATTATTAGCATCTCAGCAGCTATGTCAGCTCCCAACTTGAACTCCCATATACAAAGAATGACACAAGTGCTTATGTCTTGAAGAAGAGCTGTAATTTCATTTTCATTTATTCCATTTAATCTGCCTACAGACATTTTTACATTCAAATCACTTCACTCATCCTGCCACAAATAGACCTTGTTTGGGAGTTTATTTGCTCTACAGCATTACTTTGAAAAAAAGGTTTTTTTAAGACACGCTCTCTTAGGTAAACCTCTCTTTAAGGGAGGATTACAGACAATTCCTGGTTGTAATGAATTCCATGCTTGTACAAAGGAGAGCTGTTTCTAGGAGTATCCAGTAGGCTTTTTAAAAAGTTTTGTCCTTCATGTGTTCCAAGGGATAGAAAACCCTTTGCCATACTGCTCTAGCAAAATTTAAAATTGTGATATATAGTATTTTATCCTGATTAAGGTCATCCCTGTTTGTTAGTAAGTAAAAGAGAGCAATACTAGCAACTGAAGGACTGTTTGGCCACAGAACAGACAAAGCTAATTTTGAAAGCAGGCAGAAAATAGAGAGTAAATTTTGGAGAGGAGAGATTGGGTTGTCTAATTGTTTGAATATGAATAAGTATCTGACCTTAGCTATTGTCCATGGTGATCTAGAGCTCAGTACAGTTGCCCTTTAGTTTCAACTTCATATCAAGGATTCTCAGAAACATTTTAGGCTACCATCTCACCTCATGACAATACGAACTTGTCCAAGAATTACGTGGCCTGGATGTTCTCAATGAGTTAATGTACTCTACAATGGGCTTCTCAGAGTAGAGAAGATTTTATCAAGGACAGAAAAATCTGAGAATTTCCTGAATACTTTTAGAGTCTGATGAATAGATGTGTGTAGAAGTAATATGTAACTGAATTGCAGACTTATGCTTGAATTTCTTTTTCATGCACAATATTGCCTGAAGTCAATACATTGTTCATTTGTGTCAAAACAGAGAAGTAAAAAATTATGGACATTGGCCAACATGAAAATAATATTTCTTTATTATGCTATTACTTTCCAAGGAAGACACTTCCAGATAGTTCTAAGATGTTAAGAAATAGCTGGAAGGAAGACCAGAGGACAGTCACTTCCCACAATATATATATCTCAGCCAAACCAGAGTAATTCTTGTTGCTTATCAATTCACTGTGAGCTGTATTTAGTTGAAAACAAACATTAAAAAGGTAGAGGAGAGAGAGTTATGCCAGCCCTGAGATATAATCAAGACCTAATAGAGAACTACTTTTAAAATTAAAACCAAATGTAGTTATAGACTTTACCTGCATTAATAAATGTAATTTTTTTATATAAAATGAAAAACATACAGCCAGTGCATTCAGTTAGAAACAGTGGGTTATGTCTCAGAGACACAATTCTCATACAAGTTTGTATTTTGTTCATATATTTTGACAGATGTTTGTAATTTCCAAGCTATATGCCTTGGATAGTTGTCCAAATCATTGTATTTTTCATGGTTCTTTGCTGAGAGCCTAAAACAACAACCTGCATCTTTCCACCCAGTGCTGTGGAACTGGCAATATGCTTGCCTGTCATTCCCTGATGGGGAAGAATGGAGAAAATGCAACACAGTAAGTTCTGTGTCATTCTGTGTCAAGACAGTGTCTGCACTTCCCTATGAGCATAAGCCCTAGAAAGAGGTTCTTTAAAACAGCACAGACGTAAAGATTTGCAGTCCTGAAAATCCCAGCTCCACTTCTCACAAACCTTTAAAGCACAGCAGTGTGCAGGGACTCCTGGTCTTGGCTTTATGTTGTTCATCACCCAGAGTTGTATTTCGTTGGGTACTCAGCAGTTCTTCAGGCTTTGTAGCCCTGAGTTGGGATGACATCTCTCTCCAGCTTTCAAGCACTGACACTGTTCAACAGTACTGCTGTCCAAAGGGCATTCTTGTATCCATAGCCAGACTAGTCTTACTTGGACAGAACAAAAAGTGTGGCAATTAATGAATCTTTTCAAAGAATATGTAGGAAGGAGGGCACACTGCTTCCATTCTGCCAGGCTCTGGGTGCAGCCCATGGCCCTGCTATCTATCCTTCCTTGCTCCAGCCAGCACTGCTTAATGTGGCTGGGAAATCTGGACTCACACCACTGGGAAAACCCTGGGACAGAAAGAGGGCAGTTTCACTGGGGCAACTGCACAGCTCCCATTTTCTTGGGAACTGCACCTGTGACCAGACCCTCAGCCTGGGCCCTTGCCTGAGCTGCACCACAGTCTATGCCCAACCTTGTGTCTGCTGTCCATTGCCTACTGTCCCCACTGGGCTTCACACCTGACTGTCCCGTCACTGTGGTCTTGCCAGGCATTTGCAGGGCTCTGGGCTGGGCATGGTCACAATCCCTGCTCTGAAGATCACTTGAGCACTTGGTATTAAGCAGTTAATGGATGAGGAGGTACCTCTCAAGAAGGGCTCCTGCTCAGTGTGTGGTTTCCCAGGCCCCCCTGAGGACTGTGAAGAGTCTGGTACTGGGGAGATTGTGAAAGTCTCTCAGTATCTCCTCAGATCAAGGAAGACCTTATAGCCGTTCTGTTAGACTGAAGAAACTTCTAGAACTAGTTGATTATGATAAAGAAAGAGAGAAAAAGACCCATGAGCCCCAGAGAAGACCAGAGCTGAAGGAATCTTTGTCTAAGGATTTCCTCCTCACCAGAGGCAGGAGGTAGTGCTGCTTTGGGGTAAGTCTCCCTACAGCATTCAAACTGATCCAAAACACAGTGTTAGACTAAACTCTTTCTACATGTATTTGTCCTGTACACAGCCTGTGTATCTGGTAACATGATTTTCTCTTCCTACTTAGGATCTAGGTATTGCCATACTTACTGCTACAGTCAGTATCTAAGCCTCATTTTGGTTTCATACCTTTATTTCTTTGTTAATAACATAACATTTGAATGAGAACATGGCCACCAATCCTAAAAATGATATCTTTATCCTCTCTTGCTCAGATGTATGAGGATTCTAAGATGAGAATTTGAAGTTCTTCTATAATGAATAAAGTAAGGCTGTTGCTATTTCCCTGCTCAGGGAGGTGTCTGGGGCTGGCTGGTGCCCCAGGCTGCATTTCCTGGCTGAGGGTGGGATGGTCCTGAGTGCCAGGCCCTGCCCTGCTGCCCTGGGGGATTCCCACAGCACTCAGGGAGATCCCAGCCCCCAGGGTCCCAGTGAGCATTGCCTAATGTGATATCAAACATCTGTGACAGTTTCTCCCCACCCTCCACCCCCCAAAATATATATTAAAAAAAATGTACTAGAATCAAGGTTATAATTAATTGGGTTCAAACCTGACAGACTCCTTTGACTCCTATACAGAAACCCTGCATGTAGAAACAATTGAGAAATCTCTTGGTTGTGTGAAATTACCCTGCACTAGATTGCTGCTCTTTTTAGAACTGCAGATGGTTTTTGGAGTGGATTGCACTTTAGAGCTCAAAATTAGGAGAACCAAAATAAATGTGTGCATTAGGCCATTACATCTCTCTCTTTTCAGTTCCCAGGCTGTGATGGCCCCTGCATGAGGAAATTAATCAAATTTTCAGTACTGCAGAGAATGCCAATGCAAAGCATAAGCAGGGAAATGACCTGTGAGATTACCTAGTCTGCCTCCCTGCCACTGCAACATCATTACTGTGAACATGTTTTATTCATACTGTCTCCAGACTCAGACAATATCCTATATCCTGATTTCCTAGTATTTTAAACAATGGGAATTTAGCCCCTCTGGGGAATAATTGAGTTTAAGTGGCCTTTATTACAATTTTTAAAATATTAAATTTTATTTTACCCACACTACTATTAAATCAAAAAAGGCCATTTTGCATGAGAAATAATACCTTAAATGAACAATACAGTTGCTTGGATTTTATTTTTCCAAATTTGGGGAAAATCTCTGAAGAGAAAAAACTGAAGAATTTAACATGAGTAAGAGCTTGGGCTGGATTTTATAATCAATCTAGTTCATCAGAAATTCAATATACACCACAGTCTACCATTTTTCAGATATGTTTTTTGAAAGCTTTTAATACACTTCTATGTTCAGAAACTGCAGCTCTGAGAAGTAAAATCTGTACATTTGCAGTGGTATCCCTGAGATAAAGCTGAGTCTGGATAAACTTTACTCATTTACTACATTAGAAGAAAAGAAAAATTGAGTTTAAATGTTTACATGGAGTTTACTAACATGTCTATTAGAAAAAAATGTTTTTTACTTGTAAGCTGAGCAAATGTAATTTGGTATCACTGAAATGCAATAAAAAACCACAGTGCATTTTATAGTCACATTTTAGAGCAGAACCACATGTTAAGTATTTACATGAGAGTCTGCAACAGTTCCTGGCCTGGAAGTGTTTATTAGGTACCACTGGCTTGATTCTGCTTTCCTTGCATCTTGTGTAGTTATTTACACCTGTGCATTGATGCATTCCACTTCACATTATGGGCTTCTTATGAGGTTTTGTCAGCACCAAGGGGTCATAAAGTCAGTCAATATAATCATTGAAGAATACTTTGAGACTCTGCATGGTGTGCAATCAACTTAAAGGTCTTTTATCACCCCTCTTCATAAGCCTGTAAATACAAACCATAAATCCATAATTACAGAAAAGGGTGGTTGAATATAATATTGAAATATATGAGGCAAGTGAAAACTAGACCCACTGAATGGAACAACAAGTCTAGTACAGATCTTGTGCATTTTCCTGCTGCTGCCATGTCCTGACAGATGCCAAGATTCTGTTTAGTTTGGGAATGATAAAGTGGTAGAAGAGGCTGCACATTGTCTTTACTCCTAAAGACTGGCTGAGCCAGATCATTCCCAAATGGAAGAATTTAATACATAACCTCCATATTAATCTAGTAACGTCTTATCCTTTTAAAGACTCTGGCTCAGTTTTCCTTCAAACTCATTCCAGAGTTTTTGTCGGTTTGCCTCTCTTGCCATATTTAGAAAGTCTATGTATCTTTTTTGAAATGGTGACTTATGGTAATTTGTAATCCCAGAGGAATAAAAAAGAAATACTTTTTATACCTTACCTTCAAAACCTTTCATGCCATCAAAATTTCCTGAAAAAATTTTGGTTTAATTTTCATATTTATGTAGAAAGACCATCAAAGGTACCTGCTGGCCAATGACAGAGACAACAGAGACAAGAAGGGTGAACTTGTATGCAAGAAACAGATGATGGGTCTGGCTTTCACAACTACACCTTGCTTCTGAACTGCCTAGTGCTTCACTAATGACTGATTTAAATTCAAGAATTTCTGTTATAGCTGGACTGAGCATCTCATTTGACTTTGCTAAATGAAACTCTTAAAACATACCCAGAGAGTGTACTTGGATTCAAGTGAGTGAGACAGCCATTTTTAGGCCCCTATTCCTTCTATAAGCCAGCTGTTGCTGGAAAAGACTTCACACAGCTGCTCCTGAATTTTTTCCCTTTTGCATATAGACCAGAAGGCTCATACTTTAACAGTGGAAAGAAGGAACAAACCCAAGATTTTTGCAGCAGTAAGTTCTGCAAGCAGGAGTTACTAATTTGAACTAGATGGTAAAACATTTTCTTTTGTGGGGAAAGCTTTGAGGAGTTGAAAATATCCTCATTGTTGACATTTCAATGAGCCCTAGGATCTGTGAGGTTTTCTGTTGAAAAGCCTTTGAAGTCCTTCTTAGAGCAGCAAATAGGTCAGGGAAAGAGACAAGCATCTGAGATGCAGGAGGTCCACTTAGTCATTCTTGAATTCAAAGCAGAGACAGAAGCATCAGCTGTATGTATGTCACAGGGTATCTTGACCACCACATTTTAGTTATTTGGGTTCATCACCTCCTCACCAGAGGCCTGCATATCATTCCATCAGTTGGAAGATTTAACATTATAAGAAATATTGGGAAGCCTTTTAAGAAAGAGAAATAATATGGGAGTTATATCAAGTAAAAAAACATATGGGAGGTCCATACTGATCTAATTTCTGCTTTGTAACCAAAGCAAATGGAAAAGGAATATTAATATGACAAATGAGTGAAAGCTGTTGGTATAATGTCAATTTTTTAAGAAATGTAAACAAAAGTTAGCCTGTGGTCACAGAGGAATGTCAAACACCAATACATCATAGAAATCCATCCTGATAGCTCTCAGCCCTGTCTGTGCAGCTTTCCCATCAATGCTGTAAAAAAGCAAGATAAATCAGGCTCCTGTTTAAGGACTTAGAGACAAAGAAAAAAGGAGCTCCAGCCTTAGAAGAAAACAAAGGAGTAGATCCTCACCAGTGCTGATACCTACTATGCAATCTGCTCTAGAGTCTCATGTGATGGCCATTCCTTTGGAAAGATTTTGGCAAAACTACCCTCAGTATAGCAATTCAAGGGTGCTCAATCTCCACTTCTCTCACTAGATCCACTCTGTTGACAAGCAGATCAAGGAATGCATCTTTCAGAGTCTGCTCCTTAGATCTGTTCCATAAAGTTGCCATCAAGATTTTGATCTTCCGGCCTGGGTTGTACTGGTGTACCTTTGCAAAGACTAAATTCTCTCAGCTGCTTTATTTTTAACGTCATTTTAACAGTTTTCTTCTGTTGATCACCATCTTACTGCTTAAACACAATTCTTGACCACCACATTTTAATTCCATTAAATTTTTTGGCCTTTTGGATTCTCCGAGATTTTTGAATCAAAATAATTGCAAACTCTTCAGCTGTAGATGCAGAGTGCCAGGTGCTCCTGATAA
>VWYE01028772.1:85214-221804 GCA_013398995.1 Alaudala cheleensis | reverse complement strand
TTTAAGGACTTAGAGACAAAGAAAAAAGGAGCTCCAGCCTTAGAAGAAAACAAAGGAGTAGATCCTCACCAGTGCTGATACCTACTATGCAATCTGCTCTAGAGTCTCATGTGATGGCCATTCCTTTGGAAAGATTTTGGCAAAACTACCCTCAGTATAGCAATTCAAGGGTGCTCAATCTCCACTTCTCTCACTAGATCCACTCTGTTGACAAGCAGTAGATCAAGGAATGTATCTTTCAGAGTCTGCTCCTTAGATCTGTTCCATAAAGTTGCCATCAAGATTTTGATCTTCCGGCCTGGGTTGTACTGGTGTACCTTTGCAAAGACTAAATTCTCTCAGCTGCTTTATTTTTAACGTCATTTTAACAGTTTTCTTCTGTTGATCACCTGTCTATTAGATAAACACAATTCCATTAAATTTTTTGGCCTTTTGGAGTCTCCAAGATTTTTGAATCAAAATAATTGCAAGCTCTTCAGCTGTAGAATCTCATTTGAAGATGCAGAGTGCCAGGTGCTCCTGATAACCAGTCAAACATTTGCATGTTTTGCAATGCAATACAGGCCAGTTAGGGTTTAAAACTGTCCCCGATGATATCCAGGAGTTTGTTCGTTATGTTGCAGCCACATGTGGCATTTCCCCAGTCCACATGGGTTTCCATAGTGCTTTCTGGTTTCAGTGCTTTTCATTGTTCTCTATTGAAGTAAGTTTTGTCATTTGTGCATATAGCTAATAAATGGAAACTTTAATTCTACTTTTCCCATCGTGTTATCTGCTGAGGTGATTAGGGCTTTTTTTTCCATTTGATTTCATTCTAGGTGCTTTGTAACAGATAAGCAATCTAACATCAGCCTGGGCCATGTTTTCTTTCCTTTGTATTTTATCTACATGAAGCAGCATGGTTTACCAATAATTAAATTTCTAGGCCATGTGCTTTTCTGCATCTGTCATTTCACTTCACCTTCTCACTTCAAAGCACCCCGATGATCCCCTTAGTTTTAAGTGCTCATTGTGTGGCTCACATACAATCTGTTCTTTCTGTGCAGACAGAAGTTTAATCCAGAAATTTTCATAACACCTTAAGTGTTTATTTAATATAGCTGAACTGGACCAACTAATGGACTGACAAATTCAAAGAATAAACAATAATAAGGAAAAAAGAACTATGCATTGACACTTCCAGATACTGATCATACAAGATTTACTGCCATGCAGAAAATTACTCAAATTAAGAAATTTAAAATCAGACTCTGATAAATAGTTCAGATAATCAAGTGTGCCTGTTTTTGATGTCTTTTCAGAAGAAGAAAGGCTCATTATTTTTAAAATATGTTTCCAGGCTGGCTTGCCAAATACTAGGCTCTCTTAAAACAAAAGAAGATGGAACAATGTATAAAATTCTTTAAAATAGCCTCGTTCTGTTTTATTTTCAATTTCCTTCTAGTTTCCCAGAGTCCTTTTTGGAGAGTTTGTATCATGCTGTGGCACAATATTCTATATGAAATATTCCTGTTCCAAGTAGAAAACAAAACAAAACTTCACAGCCACCTACCTGCATACTCATAGCACTTTTGCACACTGGGTTCCACAGTTTCTAAATGTCTTAGTGTGTCTTACAGAATTTGATGCAAAATTTTTGAATTTTTCTGAATAATTAAAATCAAAATAATACTTTGTGAATAATGAGGATGAGTAATTATTAGAAAAGAATGTGTATATTTTATGTTAGGAAACAAGTCCTCAAATTATTCGTGACTAATCATTGAAAATCATCTAAGGTAAAAGGGGAGACTTTGATACAACTGTTGTTACCCTGTAAGATTTATCCACCTAAAGCTGGAAACCATCATTGCTTCATAGAGAGCTAGCCAGAAGCCTAGTCATTCAGCAAAAGATGACCACAACAAATGGAACTGTTTCATGATGCATGAAACATAGAAATATCCTGTGTTAACTAAAAGAGAAATAGGAAACCTGCATTATAAATGATTTTTCTGCTGTTTTCTGATCAAGCTGATTTATATCATTATCAGCTCTCCAAATTGACACTATGCCTTGAGTATTTTCTGCTGGCTTGTGCTGTGGAAAATAAACACTAGAAATTAAAAGAGACTTTGAAGCAACTAATAACATTTCATTTTGCAGTTGCAGAACACATGGTTTGCATTCGTGTTGTACATGCTCAATGACTGCTGACAGGTTATTCACTTCTTGACCTTCTATTGCATTTTGATTATGTGAGAGGTCCTGCAGTCTTTGAAGCTTACATACATTGAAGAAATATTATCAGCCAAACTCTTAATACACTCAGAATAGATGGAAATCCCTTATCTTTACAGAAATGAGACAGGACATTGTAGGCATCCCTGCTAACATGAGAAATCAAGATGCTGAAAAGGAAACAAAGGCTTACTAAATTTGCAAGGATTGCAACTTCTCTGAGTGGAATTATTTTCACTATTCAAATAAAGATCCCTCTAAATACTTTCTGAAACTAATGGAATTTACTTGAGAAAAGGAAAAAATGTTTAATTTCGCCATTGAGAAATCAGACATAAAGAAAAATATTTGCCACACTTTAAATAATTTCCTACAAACTGACCATGAACTGACATCTTAGACACAAAAGATTTCATTGTTCTATGTGTGCATTCTCATAGTAACAGATGTGCTTACAAAATGTATTCAGAACTTAAAAAGCAGTCCAAGAGAGATTTGATTAGAGGGAATGTGAATGCTTTAAAATATATTCCTCATCACTTTGATGAAATCATTAAGACAAGAGTTGTAGTAGGAGGTAATTTGGTGCAAAAAGACATTCTGGGAAAGTAATGCACTTTTCCACAAATATGTAATAAGCACAATTGATTTATTTGATGTCTCTGCTGGTAAAAGTACATACATCAGTTCAAGAATGAAGTGGCAACTTGGTGCAATCCCATTTTGGAATGTCACAAAAAAGTTCAAAGGTTTTGACTTTTAGTTATTTTCTCTGGAATTTCAAATTTAAGAAAAAATCAGACCATCACAACAACAGCAAACAACAACTTTCTGTCATAAAACTGAGCTTATTAGACTTAATGAATTATTTTGGAAAATAATGGTGAATAATTACAAAGTAATACAAGTTGTGGTTTTAATGAAGTTATTCTGTCCACAGGCCTCGTAGTGAATGCAACCTAACTGCCCATGAGTTCCACAAAAGTAAATTGCACCTGGCACAGACAAAATGGAGTCATCTCATGATGCTTTCAGTGTTTATGGTGGTGCATAGTTTAGTGCTAATCTCTCCCAAATCACAGACTGCTGGAGTAAAAGCTCATGAAATCTCCTGGAGTGCCAACAGTGCTCACAACAGGTACTTGAAAGGCACCTTGTGTGACAATAATTGTCTATTTGTGTGCCTAAGTCTGACCCACAGACAAAATGCTCAAAAAATTCTATTAGTTTATCCTTCTTTCTATCAGATCTGAATAATGCCCAGCAGAATAATCATTACACAGAGAATTCTGCTAACAAAATTTTAAAATCTTTAAAAGTTACATGTATGGAATACATTAGTGATTGTCAACCTTGGTGCACTCATAAAGATTCCTATAACCACAACAAGGCTGATCTCAAAGATATGTCTACAATTGCATATGTAGAGCATGCAAATGCAAATTAGAGCAATTTTTCACCTGTGCTTTTATGATATGTGTGTACTGCCCAAATTTTTTTAAACCTGATTTCACTATCATGGAAATAGACCCATATTTGCAAAAATTCCATTCTAATATTTTGGAATTATTTGGATTATGCATACATATTATATGAAGGATGCTGCAATTATAAAAGATCAGATGAGCGAAATTTGCTACAAATTTTTCCAATTTTTGTATCCCTAAACCAGATGTTCAATATTTGAACATTTGGAAAAAAAATTAATGTCTTTATGTTCCAATGTTTTGGATTCTTTCTTTCCAAAGTCCATGTCTGTATGTGTTTAGGAAAGAAGCCACCTTTTACATGATTTACCTAAATTTCTCTGCAGACAAAATAAAATTTTTTTAAAAGTTCATTTTTAAATACACAAAACACATTTTGAAGAAAATGTTTAGAATACACTCTTACTTTGTAAATTCAACGTAGTGTTTTCAATAATTCAGTCAAAACAAAATTATGAACACCATAGATTTAAAACAAACTTTAAGGATCTTTCTGAAAGTGTCTTAAGGAGAAATACTGGCAACTAAAAAGCTTTAAAACATGCTGTCCCCAGACTCAGTTTGAAAAATTTTTCAATTTCAGTTGAAAATTTTTAGTTTTGTTGAAATAAGATTCTCAAGCAAAAAGTTATTTAGAAAAAAATTGTCCCAAAAAGTTGAGTCAAGTATATATATATGCTTTAGGGCAACCAATACTTAGGAACATATTTGATTTTAGGGAGAAGTGTGAAAATACTGTGTGAAAATTAAGTGATGTGCATTTTAAAGATTAATGTAAAAGAAGCATTCAAACAAAAATGCTCCTTCATTGATGATAAACAAAATAAAACTACCTCTCACGTTCACTATTTTGCTACCCCCTCAGGCCTAGTATTTCTGGTGTAAAATACATACAGACATAATGTACTGTAATGCTGCAGCTGAGACCTATCAAGAAGCTCTGATATGATTGTACCTAGAATATACTGCTTTATTCTCCTATTGCATGTCCAGTAAACTCTCACTGATTTCTTTTGAAATCCACACTCTTTCAAATGCATTCACCATAAAAATGGAGTTTCCTCATATAATTCTTGGCCTAGCCTCTAATGTACTGAAAACAAAATACTTCATCTTTTCTTGGCAGAATTAGTGATTATCTAGGCACAGACCCAGTGCTGCTCTTTGCTAGGGTTGGCTTTTTCCTGCTTCCATTTTTAAACAATGTAAATTCAGTAGCTAGAATCATGGGGATTACTTACAGATGAACACAGAAATAATTTTTCTAATTATAGTAATAACAGTAATAACAACAATTAATCTAATGTTAGAAAACTTAGAGTAGCATAGTTTTCTAACATAGCAAGTATGGTATAACAAACTATATAGACTAAGAGAAGATTTTTTGCAATGAGGGTGGTGAAACACTGACATGGATTGCCTGGAGAGGTGGATGTCCCATTCCTGGAAGCATTCAAGGTCAGGTTGGATTGGTGCTCTGAGCAACCTGATCTGGTTGAGGATGTCCCTGCTCATTGTAGAGGGCTTGGATTACAGACCTTTAATGTTCCCTACCAATCTGAATTATTCAATTATTCTAAAAAAACCCACCTGATTGCCAAATCAGCAGAAGTACATTAGTTCACTCAAAAGCTGAATATTAATGTCTGTCTCTTTCATATATTGCACATTAAAAGAAGAAAAATTTCAGATATTCAGAGCAATATGCAAAGAAATATGCTTTTTAACCAAATAGGATTATTATTGTTTATCACCCTATTGTGCCAGCTTCCTTTTGACTAACTAATACATCCAATAACATTACAGAAGTTGGGAAAGATTATCTTTGAATTATGTTTGGTGAATAATTACAATTAACTAATAATTAATATGAGATGAAGGAGACTGCCCACATTTCATCAACAGAAAGAACTAAATACATTTAATATATTTTTAATGTATCCTTTACCTTCTAGTTACCATCAGGTATGTGCAGAGAGGTGAGTAGAAATATGTACATATGGCATGCAAAAGAAAATGTATAAGCTGTTAATTTCACTTCCCTCTGTCACAAAATCAACCTATTGACAGCAATCATAAATGCAATGTTTAATATCTTAAACCAGGCAGAAACAGAATTCATGTGGTAACATTAAAAAATAAATAAATTATTCAAATGTTCGTTCATAAAAAGAAAGCAAGCTTAAAAATTACAACAAAAGCATAGATCAAATCTAAAAAATCAAGTCTGACTCATAGTGTTGCACACTGAAAATGTACCTGATGACAAGAGAAATCAAAAACTTCAGTAAGCTTTCAAATTGTGTATGAATACAGAAATGATAAATGAATCACTGCTGCAGTACGTGCCCCAAGGCTTTTAGTGTCTTCACACACATCTGAAAGATTCTGTTGATGAATGTGTTGAACACAACTAGAAAAAATTTTAAAATTCTGTTTTTTTCTTGAAAATTGAAGTTATATTATTTAGTATTGAAATTATATCTTTTTCTGCAAAAAGGACTGCAAGATATCTGTGTCACAAAGTGCTAGCAGTGGGACACATACACATATCAAATATGCATGTCTCATTTCAGAAAGATGTAGTATTCATGCCTTGTGTCTTTTCTGAGGAGACTACCATGATTCTATTCCACAAGCTCAGTGTTTGGTTCTGCTTAAAATAGCTGCCAAATAAATGAAAAAGTCTGTCTTTCCTATCCATTTTTAGCCTCTTCAGTTTCTCCTCTCTCAATCAAAAGAGCAAGGAGCAGAAGGATGGAGTCTGTCAATATAATCCAATTTAATACAAATCCCTTGGTCATACCAGGTTCAATATCTGCAGAATTTCCACATGGCCACAGAAAACTAAACTAATCTGGACAGATTCACAGGAAGCTGTATTTTCCACTGAGTAAAAGCCTTGGTGGCTTTTACTGACATTTTCCATCTCAGACTGAAACCATTAAGGAAACATATGAACACCTGAAAAACAAAGTGATTCTGAGACTTCCAGTTGTGCGTTGCAGAAGGGCTTTTTACAATTATCCATTTTCTAGTTGCCAATTTCAAATGATCTGGTTATTACATTTTTTCTCAAAATAAGGATCAAGTTCTTTTAAGATTTAGAAAATGTTGTGGTAACGGAGAGACCACCCTGTTGGGTCTGTTGCACTGTGCTTTCTGCATTGAAATTTTAATCCACTTTCATCCACACTGGAAATTACTGTGTTGAGTCTTCACTGAATAGCTACTCACCCTGCTGAGAAGCCCATGAGCCTTCATGGGGGTAATGGCAAGAGGTAAGCTGAGCTGGGGAGACTGGGACTGTTGGGGGGAAAAAATTAGAACAGAGGGACAGGAGAGTAAAAGAGTTCCAGGATGACTTTGCTTGAGGAGAATGAACCCGGAATTAGGAGTCAAAAATGGAAAGGTGTAGAGAATATGCTAAACAGAAAGGGAATTAATGTTTCAAAACAACAGGTACTTTTCTATTTGATAACCAGTTATGATTACAAATTTAAATTAATAATCTTAAACTGACCATAAGTAATTTTAAATGTAAAACTAGTGGAACACTGTTTCATTCTGAAATTTAATTTGGAATGCTTATAAGAGACAATTATTTTCTATTAATCTTGTGAAAGAAAGTAAGGTTAAAAACAGGGATGAAAATAACACTCCTCATGTTTTCCTACCTAACATGAATGTGAAATATATATTAAAAACAGGAGAAAACTCTGTTCAACCTCTGTATGTTTTCTGCAGTATGATTTTATTCTGTACTGACTCACTGAATGTAATCAATGTCAGAATACTGAAAACTGATGTGAGATTTCTATTAATAACACTGAAGACAAACTTTACCAGAAGCTATATTTGCTACGTATGTCAAGAGGAAGTTTTCCAGGTGAACATTAGCAAAGTATTTGTTGACTCATCCCACAGGGAGGTCTGCTGTCCCCCTGGGGACCAGGTATGGGATATTACTGAGAGACTCCCTAGACTGATTTGGCCCTCTGATTATTACCCACTGCTGATACTCCAGACTGGCAGTGATGAGATTGAAAAGAGGAGCATCAGGGCAATTAAAAGGGACTTTAGGGCACTATGTCAAGTGGTTGATAGGGCAGGAGCACAGGCAGAATTCTGCTCAGTCCCTTTGGTGGTGAAAAAACAATGAAAGGAATAGGAGAGCTCAGATTATCAACATGTGGCTCAAGGGTTGGTGTCATCAGCAAACTTTGGGTTCCTTGATCATGGGGCAACAGTTATGGCACCTGGCCTGCTGGAGCTGGATGGGCTCCATCTCTCTGTTAAGGGCAGAAGGATTTAAGCTCATGAACTGGTGGAACTCGTTAAGAGGGCTTTAAACTAGGTTTGAAGGGGGAAGGGGATGCAGCTGGGCTGTCTGGTGTTAGAAATGTCCCTAGCTTCTCTCCCTCCTGCTGCTGTGGTCCCGGCTAGGTGTGTGAGTGGGTCCTGCCAGCTTCTTCCTCTAGGGGGAGAGCCGGCAGTCCCATGGGTGCCTGTGAGCCTGCAGGAAGGAGGGAAGGGGGAGATTTCTAACATAAATAGGGTTTCTCTGAGGTAAGGATGAGGGGACACTGGCTTCCAGAGAACAAACAGTTTATTGTGCTGCTGTCCTCCAAAAGCAAGGAGTACAGTGTGGGAAGCATTCTTAAAACCTTCGTCCTGGGTGTGGATAACACGGGACTGTCCAATCAGGTACAGAGGAATCGGGGAGTGACAGCGTGGCAGCAACCAATAGCTTTTGGGCTTTCATGCATATTCATCTCTTCATTAAAACCTTCCCACTCTCCCAGGTAGAACAAAAGCCCATGCTTCTGGTCAGCCACAGTCTGGAAGCAGGCTCAAGGGTGGTAAGCCTGAGTTAGGGGTGAAATCAGTAGCCCAGCTGAGGTGTGTGTATACCAATACATGCAACATGGGTAATAAACAGGAAGAGCTGGAAGCCATGGTGCAGCTGCAGCGCTATGATGTAGTTGCCATCACAGAAACATGGTGGGATGACTCACAGAGCTGGAGCACTGCACTGGATGGTTACAAGCTCTTTAGAAGAGACAAGAAATGGGAAAAAGGTGGAGGGAAGGCCCTTCCTTCTTCCCTCCCTCCTTCCCTTCTCTTCTATAGAGAATATATATCTTATATATCTCTCTTATGTAAATCTTACATAGATATCTACCTATCTCTCTGTCTACCTATTTACCTTCTTATAGTCAAGAAATATAATTCTGTTTCTCATTTTGCTCTACAGATAATGAAAGGGTTTATTCGCCTCACTATGATGCAAAGGGAGCACAAGTCAAAGAAAGAAGGTATCAGCAAAAACCAGTTCGAAAAATAGACTGTACATTAAACTGAAAAGGTAATGGAGTTTCTTTGAGTTTATTAATTCGTGAGCTGCTGATAAAAGCAGACCTAAGAAAAGATATGCTGGGTCTGAGCATGTTCTATGGAGAAGAATGGGAATATATACCTCAAAAGTGTGATCTGGGAAAGTCATTTACCCTCACATCATCTCAGTTTTCCTGTATGTAAACTGGTGGACATGGTGGAAAACAGTTTTGAGAGTTCTCTCTTGCTCAGGCAT
This sequence comes from Alaudala cheleensis, assembly GCA_013398995.1. Classification (NCBI taxonomy): domain Eukaryota; kingdom Metazoa; phylum Chordata; class Aves; order Passeriformes; family Alaudidae; genus Alaudala; species Alaudala cheleensis. The sequence continues at coordinate 212,504 of VWYE01028772.1, read as the reverse complement.
AAGGTGCTTACAGATGAGTGACAGTTGTTACCATGTGCTCATGCCAGAGAGAGAATGAAGTTACACAGTCCCACAATCTACTGTGGGGGATGTTTCTTTGTCTTTGCCAGATCATTCTTTAAGTAGAAGATTCTGTCTATCTCAGTCCAACACACTGGATTTAGTAACCTCATTGCCACTGCTGCTCTACAGAGGCTTGGATGGGATTTTTATACTGAAGAGGAGCATGTGGAAGAGTCTGTGTCAGAGATGGAGTAATTTCAATGGGTAAATTAACTCTGTTACTGCTTGCTGCTCTCTCAGCAGGTTTTAAGGTGCTTGTATCAATAAGATCAAAGATAATGGGAGAAAATGTGTCTGACATCTTGTGAAAGCAAAGAGAAAATAGAAAGATCTGAGGAAGCTTTTTTTTTACCACCCAAACACAGATCCATACAAAGACAGGAAGAAACACTGAAGCATTCATAAAAGCATCTCTTCTGTCCTGCAATCCAAACATCTGGAACAGCTGCCTTTGGCAATTCTCGATACTGACATAATTTATTTGTTATAAATTACTCAAGATTCTCAAGTTTGTCTTGCAATACTTGAAATCATTAGACATTGCAATATTGAAATCATTAGACACTGTGGATTTTAGAAGTTTTTAAAGTATGACTATGTGGCTAGGCAAGAATTTATGAGTTACTTGATTAATAGATTTTGATTGCTTCTTATTTTTTATGCTTAATTATTATAACATTCATTTTATGTTTAATCATCACTATTCCAGACTCTATCAGAATGGAAGAAGTTTGACTCTTGCTAAGGTCTTGTCCTAAAGGGTTGACTTTCCTAAGAATGCTGGGGCCTAAAACAGGACTTTAGGTACTTGAGTTAGAGTTTTTCTTCTGATCAATGTACAAATGGCGCCGAGCATTTTCACACCCATATTCAACTTAAAACTTGACAGAATCCAGAAAATTAGTTGCTACAGTGTGGTAGAACTTGAGGCCTGAGTCTTTACCTGTATGTTGTCTAGGAGGATTTTTTTCTGGGAGATAGAAAATTGAGGTTGGAATGGATGAAGCAAAAAACAGGGAATGATGATAACAAAGTTTCTTGCATACTTCTTTAGCACACCCATTTTTTACTGCAACAGTTGCATGTAATACGGATAGCAGACTAATTTAATAACAAATGAAAATGGTGTCTGCTCTCAGTAGGGTTTTCCAGCCTGCACCACATCAGAAGATTTTCCTGCAATAAGAAATTTCAGGATTATTCAGCATTCAACAGCCTCTCCCAACCAGCCCTGAGCAGGAATGAAGCTCTTCAGCTTGCCCTAAGCACATCTCAACTTTAATTCATGGAATCTAAACACTTAAATAATTTTGAGGTACAATTCCAGGACCAAAGAAGCAAAACAATAAACAAGAAACTGCATAATTTTAGGACCTAAAGCTGTTTTTCTTTGGTGTTAGTCCTTCTCTGCTGCAAGACAGGAAGATTGGGTTTTCTGCATTAGGTTAAAGTTTGAGAAGATGCCTACTGTGCTGAAAAGGCAGAGTTGGAAATGAGAGCATCTGCAGTGATGTGATAGTGCACACATGGTGGATGAGAGATGTAGCTTCTGCTTATAAACTTCAATTCCTCAGTGGGAAATCCCACTAAAAATATTAGTAGTTTTTTACTTAGGAACAGGTACATCCTCCAAGTTCTGTCTAGTGTGAAAAGATTTATTTAAGAGAAGGTGAAAAGCTAGCTTTATTATTGCTTCTATATTGGTCTTGCCTGTATCAAGGCAAGACCAATATAAAATTTTTATAAATATATCAATTTTTGCATACAGATATTTTGCATATCTGTATGCAAAAATACACAGGAACTCTGGAGCACCAACATGAAATTTTATTAAAAAATAGATCAAGATCACATAGATGCTTGTGTCAGAAGTAGTTTGTGCCCCATTTAAATAACACTTTTATTTTTATACACTGAGGACACTTATTTAGATTTAGATTAGAAAATGCTGGGTTTTTAGGTGGCATTAACAGAAAGACCATGCATAAATCAACTTCAAAATAAAGGCAAAGAAATGTAGGGGTAAGAAAACAGCAGCTAAATAAAATCAAAAGTCAGCATTGTAGCTGATGAACTAAGTAGTTTTAGCACATGACCAAACTAGAAAACACTGATGAAATAACTATATCATAATTCTGTCACTTGCTAGATAAAAACCCAAAGTAGATTATGCATTTTAATTACATTCTGATGAGGACTAGACTCCTTCAGTGTAAACACATGACTTCATTTTCATTTTAAATCAGTGTCTTTTTGTTCTCCTTTCTATTTATTCCTTTGGCGTTCTGAAGCATCAAATCATCTATCTGAGTGGTTTCCAACATGAATCCCAGAGCTGGGGAATGATTTATACCAGAACCTCATGTATCAGCAGTGCTGTACTTTTTCTCCAGAATTTTGTCATATCCTGTTTTGCATATCTTGAGTATAAATGTATTTTCCACAGGGCCAGGATACGGTTTGTTTTGATCCCCATCTGAAAGACACTCAAAAGCCAAATGAAGAAAAACAGACTCAAACTTCTTTCTCCACTGAGATTGATAAATTATTCTACTACGCAGAAATCCTAAGGAAAAGGTAGGATGGTTCCGAACTGGAGCACTACCACCTCCCTCTGTGTGGAAAAAATAGATCTGAGCTTATAGTGCTTCTATTTCTGCTTAAAAGAATGATTTGTAAATGCCTATATGAATGTGATAAGTGGGTGGAATTTCTTCTTACTGCTTTGGAAGGAATTGCTCACAACATGTCTGTCCCTCATTAGCCCCAGCATGGGTTAGGTCTCTGCCTCCTGTTAACCACTCCTCCAAAACCTAGGTGGAAGGGGGAATTAATTAATTAATTAATACCACTGCTCTGGATGTGAACTTGGTCCACCAGAACTAGGCTCAGTTCTTTTTGTACAACGACCACATCAGAGTGCAGCCTGGTTCTTCAGGGACTGACAGAGGCCCCACAAAGCTCAGCAGATTTGTTTCAGTGCTGCTCTGCTTCTGGTGTCTGGAGGCAATGAAGGCACATGAAAAAGACATTAGGCCTGATATGATCAGTCTAGATAGACTGTGGTTAGGCAGCATGGACATAAAGCAGAGATTATCTAGAGCCAAAATACATTGCCCACAGACAGTGGAGGTATTCAGGCTTCATGATCCTTCATTCACTTCAGATGACTGCATAAATCCCAATTGGATTTCAAGTCACTTCTGTGAATAAAGCCACAGGTACTCTTCTCTCTTTCTCATTCTATTCTGGCCACTTACTTCTCCAATGAGTGCCAGAACAGGAAAGGCTGTTCTGCATCCTGGGACACTGGACAATTCAGGTACAGATTTAGAAGATCGGGATTTAGTTAGAAGCAATCACACAGTGTAAGTATACCCAAAGATCTTGAAATTCCTCTTTGATCATAATCTGTATAAAAATTAGGGAAAAATATTGGACAAATTTGTTTTTAAAATGCTATCTGCATATTGATATGCAGCCTTTAAAGAAACCTGGAAAGGGAGAAAAATGAAATCTCAGTAATTTATTTTAAAGTAATTTATTTTTTCCTCACCTATCTGCAACTAAAATGTTACTGGCACAACCTGGTGTGACTATTTCTTCTGCAGGCTTTCACAACCCACTATGCATGTTGCATGTCAGTTCCCAGTGTCCTACTTTAAATTTGAGATCCTCCTCTTAGTTCAGCTGCCAGGATTACATAAATTCTGTCAGTCCTGGCATGGAACTGAAGTTTTGTTCTGTCCTAATTACAGCTGGCTTAGAGCATCTTCTGGATTATCACTGGAACAGGTTGTCCAGAATAGCTGTAGTTGCTCCATCCCTGGAAGTGTTCAAGGCCAGGTTGGATGGGGCTCTGAGCAACCTTGTCCGGTGGAAGGTGTCCCTGCCCATGGCAGGGGAGTTGGAATTCAATGACCTTTAAAGGCCCTTCCAACCCAAACTATTTTATGATTATGTGATGCTACGGTTTTATGATCCAGTGTACTTTCAACAAAGATAATTTTGTTTTTTCTTTCATATTGTTTATCACCACTAGTGGAAGATGAGGGAATTGTGAGGGAAGATGAGGGGAAAAGGATGGAAGAATGAAGAAAGAATAATTTCTTTTTTTTCATTACTCCATGTCCTCAGGAAAATAGGGCAAGACTTACTGTTTAATGGTTCACAGGCAGTATTATTTAGCCATATAAGGTTTTGAGGAATTGAGACATGAGTCAATCCATAGTAACCAAGACAACATTGAAACACAGTGCCTGCAAATTGCCAGACAGTGGTGGCATTGCTTTGACACAAATCTATGTTACAATATACACGTACCAAGCTGTATCTCAGCTGGCTATGCAGATTTCAGGTTTCAGGAAAAAGCCTTAAAGATGATGGTCTAAAAATATAAATACCTACATTAACTAATAACTTATTGTAAAGCCTGAAGAAGTGAATGGCAAAATTATTACACTGAACATCAGTTGCCTATGAATAAGTACATAAATAAAATCAGACAAATCATGAATGTGTATAAACAATAACCATGTTTTTTGCTATTCTTGTTTTATCTTCCAAAAAACAATTTAAACAAAGCTATATGCTTTATATACCTGATTTTTCTGTGAAATACTTGATACTTTCATCATTAAACATTCTAATTAATTCTATCTGTGATATTCATTGATTCCAAAGGGTGCTATTAATTTTATTTTCAGTAATGCAGGCATCATATTTACTGAACACAAACAGTGCTTTTTAGCTCTGAACCAATGGGAACCATAGAACCCCGAATTCCTTCCTCAGAAGCTGCCATAGGTTTTTGCTCTTTATGTATGGGGCATTTCAAGATAAAAAATTTTGCCATAAGATCCAATCCAAAATGTCTTGCCATTAGTTTAAATATATTTCTTGAAAATATTTTCCCCCTTTGTGACATTTCTTGTTACACTATGAAGGTGAAAAAATAAAAATAGAACACAAGTAAAAATGACTGTGTAAAATCAAAATTATCTTTTATTATATTGCAATTTATGACTTCATCTTAGAACTTTTAAAGTTCAATTTCACTATTCTTAGCTGGAGTAATGATGCATTTGATATAACAGTGTAATTATTTAAATATATGATGTAAAGAATTTAATTTTGTAAAACACTAAATATAGTTTTATTTGACTTGTGCAAAAAATAAATCATATTTCAATATTCCTTATGAAATGAATGAGGTAATTTCTGAATCACTTAGCAGTGATTTAAAAGTAAGTAGAAAATAACAGAGTAAAAAAAAAGATACACAATACAGGCTGTACTTTGGCTATACTTCTCAGCAATGCTAATTAAGATAAAGTTCTGAGCAATGCCATGTGATATCTGTGATGCTCCTTTTGCTGTGGAAAGTAGAATATCTGAGTGGCTACTGGGAGAGGGACTAAGAGGCCAACTTGTTGTTGGACAGAGAGATTCTAGAAAAGCATTAATTAACTGGCCATGAAGAGTAAACAAAAGCAAATTCATGATATTCATTTAATGAAAAAATATTAGCAAATACAGGTGAATTCAATGTCATTTGACAGCTGTTGGAAGCTTGTTTTTGTGCAGTGTGCTTCACAGTCCACCTTTTTCTTTATTTTATTTGAAAAAATGTATATCAAAGCATCTTATTTTTTTCCTTTACACCTAACACATTCTTGTATGTTTTCTGACACAATTTATATATTTATTTTATAAATTTAACATATATATTACACAGTTTATATCTTTTTCTTACATAGATTATATATATATACAGTTTATACGTACTTCATATCTAGGACTGATTTTTATTTGATATTTGGTCAGCTTCACAGGAAGAAAAAGCCCCAAGCACTCAGTGTGCACTGATTTGGCCTCAACTGCAGGGAAGCTGGTTTTTAACAAGTTTTGTTACAAGTTCAGCTCAGAGAACATTAAGAGGAAAATCAGCACTTGTGATTTTCAGTCTGAAGCTGATGAACATCATATGAGTATTCCAGTATTGATTCAATCAGGCACAAGGGCAGGCAGGGTCTGGTCGTATCCAAAGACAAATATATGCCAGTTATCATTCTCAAAATTGTAAGGCAGCATTAGACATAAACAATTTTAATATCTCATTACAACATACATGATTGTTGATCAGTAGCCTTCTTGAGAAGTCTGGTCATATTTGGGCCTCAAGACATAGATGGGATTGGTGAAATCCAGGAAGATGAAATGGCCTGAGCATCAATGAACTTATAAACCTGTGAAAGATGCCTGGCCTGGGAATTTGAGATATGCCAATTTTTAGAAATCTGCAAAACAAATGTCAGGTTTTGACTGAGAGAATGTATTTCTTTTCTGCAGGACTCTGGTTAACAAGATTGTCCCAGAAAATAAGTGGTGCAGCTGTTATTAAAAGCTGCGTGGAGAAAAAATAGAAGTCTGCCAATTCCTTGTCAACATCCTTTGGGCACATGACAAATCTACTTTATCAAGAGCAAAGCTTTGGTTTCTGTGTAGCTTTCACTGATTTAATAAAACCCAAGTGTGCAAGCTTAGCCTGAGATGTGTGAGGCCTTCCCCATATGGTTTCTGATGCTTCTGAGATAGCTGGGAGCTGTGATGCCAGAATAGTTTGGGAGAACCCTGGAGAACCCTTTTCCACTTCATTTTAAGGCTGGTGTGCCTATCCCATTTCCAATGTATCATCTGGTAACCCCATAACTGATATTAGCAGTCGATTTCAAGCCACAGGTGACTTGATTAAACTCTTCAGACTCCTATTTCATTGGGTCAAGGCTGCCAAAAAGAAAAAGTAAATTCATATACACAAATACAGGATGATGATGAGCCACAGTGAATTGGAATGATTTGCTAGTTTTATGATTGGCTTTGGACTACATTGCTGCATTGAGGAAAAGCAGTAATACACATAAAATAGCATCTGGAAGGGAGAGGTGAGTGAGAATTACCTCCAAGTCTGCTTTGAAGAAACTGTGGATGGAGAAGTCATCTCTCATTTCTATGAAGGCAAGCAAGCAAAATGTGTGCGGTCTCTAGATGAGCTCATTCTCCCCCACATTAAAGCTCTTGCACTGCTATTGTGGACTGGAACATTATGAAACTGAGCATTATTTCACAGACATTTTTCCTTCAGGAAGTGACTACTTCTCAGCAGATTGCAAGGCACTCCTATGCCACTCTGTGGCTGAGTGGCCTGAAAAACTTCAATAATAAATGTTTTTGATGGTTCAGAGGGATGAATTGTGAATCCCCAGACAGCACACGAGACATAACTTGAGTATATAGCTATGCCGGAGTTAATTCAACTATCCTGATACACTGATGATTTCTTTAATTGTGATGATGACAAACACTAAGTATTGAAGATAAATTCTAGGAAGAAAATAATGTATAACTCATATAGTTAGTATTGTTGCCACCAGCTTAAACAGTGATAATTTGATGAAGTACTTGAACTGGATTCAAATACCACTAATCACATTTTACAAGAAAGACCAGATGTTTTATGAGAGAAATTACTGCAAACAGATCTCTATTTATAATGCAATCTTTTACCAACAAGTTCTACAAAGTTTCAGTTGGTTTATTCCAGTTTGTATGGGAACAAGGTCTCCTGACATTTTTTCTCTCATCAGTTTCCCCTGTTCAACCAAAATAAAGGTGGTCATTTCAGACTGAGTGGCATTTTCTGACAAAAGAGCTGTTGCCACTAATTGTAACAAACTTTTGTAATGCCACACCTCTTCTGAAAGAACTTGCATGTGCCTTGAAGTCCCATAGATCCAACACAATATTTACTTTATTTTTTTTTTTATTTCCATGACACGTTTTGTGACTTGGTTACTCTCTTTGGTTATTTTCTGAAAAGGACTGTCTTTTCTGTCTGTGTATTACCCTGGAAAAGAAACACAGCAGTTACAAAACAGTGTTATTACTTAATCATTATATTTCTATCCCAGTACTATGATCAGACTGTATAAAAGTTGCCCAAGTAGATGAATATTTTCCGCTTCAGGCTCTAGTAATACCACAAATGCACAACACATTTTGGAGGCCCTGTCCCAACTAGAAAAAAAATACCTTTTTTTTCCATCACAGCTGAGTGGAAGCTAGAATAATCAAGATGAGTAAATTGTATGACACTCATTAATATTTAACACACTGTTGCCGCTTGATTTTGTTGGTAAACATTGGCTATCCGGTGAAATTAGGTATTAATGCTGTCATAGAACAGAAAATTAAACACTGGTTTTGTTGACCACCATCGTGATCCTGATCTGCAGTGGTAGCCAAGATTGATAAAATAGCAACACAGCGCCAAACTAAAGTCAGTAAACACTACATTTTACTCCTTTATATGATTTTTTAATTTAGTTTGTGATTGTTTTACAGAATATTAAGCTAATCTGGATATGTAATAACAATAAAAACCAAGAGTGTTCCATATATTCCCACTGGAGAATCGTTTTCAAAGCAAAAATTAAATAGGTTTTGGCAATGCGACCTGTGTTATTTCACAAAACCTGATCATGTCTCTGATTCTCCCATATGCTAATACAAGGATTTGTAGCAGAAAGCTGTGACACCCTTGAGCAAACAGCATTTTTTCATGATCACAGCACATTTTAGGGCATAATTAATTTGTATCCATTTTGCACTCTTCATTCCACACCACAAAGTTTTATACAATTTAACTTTCTAACATCTGTCACTCTGTCCAGCAGACTCCACAGTATCTTTTACTGAAAAAGTATTTTAAATATACACAAAGTTAACTGCCTCTCCTTTTTCAATAGTAGAGTGTCTTGACTGTGTTTTGGTTGTTAAAACTCCAAATACATAACAGGGACCTTTTTAGACAGAACAACATTAATAATTGCACTGATCACCCAGTGTTGGCTCAGCACCTCAGTGTGGGCTATACACAATAAATAGACTCTCAGATTCTCCTGGACAAGAAACCGTCTCGTTTCTCATTTCACCGCTGACCGAAGGGGGGGTCGGAGGCTGTTACTCGGAGCACCCAAAGATCCCTGCGAGTTGTGGCTGAGCCCCACAAGGAGTGGGCAGCCACACCTCAGTATTAAAAGTTTCATTCCAGGCCATATATATACATAAAACCTATATATATGAACTGCAACTTCTTCAAAATCTTACATGTTTCCGTGTATGATTCAAAAAGTACTCGNCTCGGAGCACCCAAAGATCCCTGCGAGTTGTGGCTGAGCCCCACAAGGAGTGGGCAGCCACACCTCAGTATTAAAAGTTTCATTCCAGGCCATATATATACATAAAACCTATATATATGAACTGCAACTTCAAAATCGTACATGTTTCCATGTATGATTCAAAAAGTATTTGTGCCTTCCTCTCTGTGAAGACACTCTGAGAACTCGACTGGCTCTATCCACTGAGCAATGGAAAGATCTCTGAGTTTTCAGCCTGCCTACACTTCCTCCAGTAAGAAATGGCAAATAACAGACTGCCAAGTCCTTCCAAGTGAATTGCATTTTATTAGCCTAGTAGAATATCCCACTGATTTTCTTGTATTTATTTTGACTCATTTGGTGTTTTAGACAGGAAATCACCGGAATAATATGTTGGAACTGAAAAAATATTTCTCTCTTTTAAAAATAAGCAGCCTAACTTCACCTACACAGGGGCAAATCCCTCTATGTATGATAAAAAACTGAGGTATGTTGGTATTAAGTGGAAAGGTAGCTCAAGCAATGAAATTTGATACTTTATGTAATATCAGTAACAGTCTTGGTGGACCTAGAACTTTACTGGCCTTTTAGCTAGCACTCTAGATTGATTTTATATTAATACAGACATCACCCTTAACTCAGACAGACATAAGAACCTGACAGAGTAGTATTACTGGTCTGAGGAGTTGTAGCTAGATTGAGGTGTCTGTCAGCTGCACATTTCTGGATGTGCCAAAACAGAGATTGTTGTTCATTCATGTAAATGGCCAATATCTCACTTGAGATACTAAAAGAAGACAAGTTTAAGCAAGGCTTCAAGTAGGAACAGAATTTTAGAGCCTTCACCTCTTGGACTGATAGTTGCTCTGTATCCAATCACCTCAGTTTATCCACCCCCTGCCTCTGGGGTATTGGGGGTTACCTATATCCTATAACTTCCTTCATAACTGAAAAATACATAATTACAAATAGAAACTGGAATAAGCTCCTGGGAACCTGCCCACTCCTACTGATATTCCAAAACACTTGTAAGTTTGTTTTATTTACTATTCTTCTCTATAGTTTCCAGCCAGCAGCACAACCTCAGTGGATTTGAACAAAGCTCCATCTTACAGTGTCAGACATTTACAACTGGGGTAACTTGTGAATACTTCAAGCATGAACAAGTTTGGTGTGATATTTACTGTGTGAATCTTGTTCTTCTGGCTTGCAGTTACCTCTTTCTTTAGGCTGTAGGCATGATTAGACAGCTCTGACCATCATTTGCACCTTTCCTCTAGACAATGTACAGCATATTTATGAATATTTTTCTATTTCTGCTGCTCCTAAGTTTAAATGTTGAAAACAGTAATATTTCTCATCTCTCTCTGCAATGGTTTCCAAATTCTGACATTGACAACCACTAGCAAGAATTGTTCTTTATTCACACTCTTTATATATGATTTTACTGGGGTTCCACAGAGCCCTGTCACACACTTATCCATACCCCATTCTGCAGCATTATATTGTACTCATTTTTATGTGGACATATTTCTTACCACCCATTGCAGAGAGATTCTAGAAATCTAATTATAAAATATACTTCACTTTTTTGACTACTGAAGAAAGATGCTATTAAAAGCACTTAGGGTTTCTATGCAGTTTTAATTCATTGTGTTCTGCACTCACACATTCCACTCACCTTTTTACTCTGTGTTTTGCTGCCTCTGCTCCTCTTGCTCTGTCTTGTGAATTTTTCCGAAGTTGTTAGATGTCTCACTGTTCTTGCAGCATTCCTAAATCTCAGACATCATTTTGTTGCCTTTTTTCCAACCTGGAAATGAAACTTTAGATAATTTTACTGAGGAGGTAATATAAAAGGGGATCTTTATTTGAAGGCCTTCAGGAGCAGTTATGGGAAGATCTCCAGAGAAGCCCATCCCTGCCCCAGGGATGAATACATTTTTATAGGTTTTAGGAAATTAGCATAATTGATAAAAGGCACCAGTTAGGAGGACAAGTGGTGATGCAATTCCCCCCCAGGTCAAGCCCCTTCTCTGGAGCCTCCCTTCAGCACAAGTTGTACTTTATCCATGAGTGTATCTGGGAGAGTTGTTCTCAGCCTTGGTTCCCAGGAAGAACAAGACAGCACTGGAGCTTGGTACCCCCTGGGGCTTGGAGCTCTGGAATTTGTTTTGTCTTTCTGCTCAGGGAAAGGCCATGGAAAAGTACTGAGGAAACTAGCTACTAATACAGAGTTACTAATATATGTGTGAAGAATACAGAGAACATAGAAAAAAGGCAAAACTCCAAACTACATCCATTTGACCTTGCACATTCCCATTTCTTGTGCACTTTGCTTTTGGTACTTTTTGCTGTTTGATCTGAGCATTTCTACTTTATAGAATCTGTTTTGCAGCTGCCTGTCCCCCTTGATCTGCCGAGTGCACACACATCTCTCTTCCCTTGTATTTCCAGCCTCCCTTAGGTGATTTCTGCATATTGATGCAAACTGACAGAAGCTTTGCATATGTTTAAGTCTGCATCTTCCAGAAGTCCTATCTGTAGTTTTGGATCTTAAATTCCAATAGCTATCTGATCTGTGATAATTAAATCTGGCAAAGTGCCACAGTTAACATGGTTCCCATTAATTTAAGGTTAGACAGGAATTCCTCACTGAATTCTCCATTGCTTCTGCCATTTCAAATGAAGTCTGATCTTCCAGAGATTTCAGTTTTATCCTTGGGCATGCAATGTACCTTAAGGCACCTCACTTTTGAAGTTAAAACTATCATTCTAGTTTGTAGTTTTATTATAATAAACATCAGTAACTTAAAGTCCAGTAAAATAGGTAATATCAAATATACTGTTTAGCTTCTGGATATAGTCCTTTCTAGTGTTTCTTCTGATATCTAGATCATAGAAGTGAAAGACTTGTAAAATTCACACACTTATACTCAAAGACTGTAGAATGACAAAAAAAACCCCAGAAGACAGGATTAGAAATTTTGATTTTGACAGACTGGAAAAAGAGTCAGAAAAAAATGGGGCACAATAAGAACAAAGACAAGACTTTACACTCATGAAGGAAAAATCACCAGAGACACACTGTGAAACAAACTTAGCCTTTCTTTGTGAAAGAATCTTGAGATAAATATGAAGCTAACATGAGTCAGCTGTAATTGCTGTAGGAGAGGCATATAGTATATGTGAACAAAAAGAAGAATTATACGTAGTTCTTCAGTCAGTTCATCATTGTTACAGCCTTAGCTAGAATAATGTGTCCACTTTTAGATGGAGCACACCAGAAAAAAAAATAGACAGATCTGGAAGTTAAAAAATCTGGTTTAGGGCAATTTTTGTTTTGACTAAAGAAGAGAAAATTGAGGGAGGATGTAATACAAGTCCCCAGGAAAGTAAAAACTGTTTCACATTACTCTGTCAAGAAGCAAGGGAAAAAAAAATCTCTGTTCTGGGTTCACGGAGAAAAACAGGACACCATGAATTTCAGCTACAAAGACATACAAGTTAGTTGTTAGGAAAAAATCCTAGAAAAAAAAAAACAGGTAAAAACAATAAAGTGTGCAAGGAAGCTATAGTTCTTCAGTTAATTGATATCTTTATAAGCAGATTAGACAGATTATTTACACATTCTTCTGAAGGAAAAGGGGGAAATATTAAATTATCATCCAGACTCTGCATATGTAGTAAAACCCTATTATTCTATAACAATGGGGTAAAAGTCAGGATGCAACAGTCACTTTTTATGGCTCTCTTTCATGAAATTAAATCTAACTCTTCATGTGCATATTTTATTTCTTGCCAGTATCTTTTTCCAAGGAGAGCATCAGTTCTCTGTGCTCCTTCTTACCTGAAAGTCACTCTGTCTCTCTGCCTCACAGATCAGGCTGACCAAGTTTTTCCTACATACTTCAGACTTAAGGGCAGACTGCCTACCTTTTCCCTAGGTACTTTGGACTTAAGGTCTTACCAATTCCTGACATTGTCTTTTAGTTGGTTTGTTACCATTCTGAACTGGAAACCCAGAATTACACCCTGAGGATTTCTGAGGGATGAGATTCACAAAATCAGCTCCACAAAACAGAAGTGGGAAGAGGACTACCTACACCTCTTGAGAAATGCTGAGGATGGGAATAAAATTATATCTTTTTTCAGTGTTTGTGTGTGTGACTTGGGGACTGGAAGAGGTTATACTGCCTAATCAGGATACAAGTATTTTATAGGTGTAGATGCTGATAAAACATTATTTGAAAAAGTCAGTGATCTCTTTTCTAAAATGTTGATGTTAAAGCAATAGGAAATTATGCCCTTTACTCTCAAAAGCCCCTGGTGAGAGCACTTTTTAAAGATGTGTCAAGCCAGAATTCAATGCCCTCTTTATCTAAATTAGTCCAAAAATTCACATTTTCTTCTTCCAGAAAAGAAGACCTAACTTCTGGGATCTAAGTCCGGACATCAGATAATGGAAAATTTTTTTTGTTTTATTCCAAAGTCTATTCAATTAAAAAAAAAAAAAAAGTGTGAATGGTTCTGGGAACAGAATACAGACATGAGCTGGAAACAGAAGAAAAGCAAATGCAATAGCACTGGAGTCAGGGGTTGGGTCTCAAGGCTTCCCTTTCTACTCTGGGTGCTTGAACTGCCAGGGACTGCACAGGCACTGATCCCAGTATGGAAAAGAGGGAAAGCAGGAACCTGTGTGCTCAGACTCAGACAGCTCTGAGTAGCTACAGCAGCAGAAATACAGCTATAAGCAATTTTTTAGGCCAAGAAGAAAGATACCTAATGATTTCAGGTGACTTCTGTGCTAGGTGGCTTTGGATCATGTTTTGTCTTGAATTGCTGGCTCAGCTTAAAATTTAATTAGCTGGGACCAAAACCAGTCCTGTTAAGAATTTGAATCCTCAGATAAGGACACAACCACATTACCTGTTGATTAGAATCTTTGTTTCATCTTGTCAAATCAATGGGGTTGCACAACTGCAAGGAAAACATTTTGCTTGCTTATGCAACAGATTTGGCATTCAGACTTCATTCTGTTTGCCCATTCTTATGTAAAACTGGAATGATTATTCTTTTCATAAAGTAAAATTGAAGGTATGAGGACCTTGCATTATGGTTGTTATGAGAATACTTAAAGAAACGAAATACGAAATTAGTAAGAAGTTGTATTGATATGGAGGAGTTCACCCATTAAGATGTTTATGCATCAAATGATGAGTGGTTGCTCATGCATCCTAAGTGTAGCCTGAAAACAGGAGCTCATAGAGCATTCCTTTGTTTATGTATCACCTTATATTCCTAACTCTCTTTTTGAGCAGTGATTTTTACTGTCCCAGAATCTTGAAATTCAGCAAATAATTTTTTTGAAAAAAGCAATAATCCTTGAAATTTTAAATGTGAACCAAGGCTAATGGTATCTATTGAAGTGTTCCTTCTGTAGCAGCAAGCACTGCTATGCATACCAAGGGATCTTGTCCTGTATGTGTCACAAATCTGTTACATGTAAAAAAAAGAATAGGTAATTCTGGATATGCAATATTCTGTGAAATGCTTTGTGCCACCCCAGGCACATTTATTCCCAGCTTTCAATCTTATTAGTGGAAATTTTAAAAGTTATAGGTTTGGGGTTTTTTCCTCTCCCTGTTTATCCCAGAGCCAAAATTAGATGTTTTCCAGTTGTGAATAGTCCTCAAATGTCCTGGAAGCAGATCTGGTTCTGGCAAACAAAAAGTAATCCCTAGAGACTGAATTTTCATGCTCAGTGGGCATAGTCCAATAAATTTGTTCATTGTCTGCACAAAGAAGTTTGACAATGGCAGAATTGTTTTATGAAGAGAATACCACATGTTAAGTTCATAACCATGGAGTTGTCAGAACCAGGGCAACAAGTCTAAGATTACTGCAGTCCTTGCCAGTTACACTCATGTATGATGTTTTTTATACATGGACCGACTGAAGTTTCTCAAGGTCTAGTTCTTTCCCCAGGCACCACCTGCATTTTCTTGCTGCCCAACTGTTTAAGAGAGACCATGGTCCTGTTTGAGTAGTTTGCATTCAAATATGCAGTCCTTAAATCAAACAACTGCCCATGCTCTGCATAATGCTAATGACTGGTGCTGTTCAATACACTAATAGAAATAACCCAGGGAAAATAAATGCTAATTAGATAAAATATATAGCATGTGCAATTTATTAGTGAAAAAATATCTCCAGATCAAAATAACATTGGGAACAACTTTTTATTTAATCCCTAACCAGTTTAGCTCAACAACCAAACTTCCTTAAATTGAGGAGGAAAGTTTCATGTTGTGGTGTGGTATAACTTAGTATAAACAGTCTGATATAAATACAAGTAATCCTTTAGCACTGATAAATGTACATAGCTTGATATAATTAATCCTGTCTGCCAGTTTAAATGCACAGGAATTACAGTTCACTCCCCAGGTGATATAACAAGATTGTGCCATCTTAACAGCTTGTTATGAACATGGTGTTCAACAGGAGAATTTCATTACTTCAGCTCTCTAGAAAGCTCCAAACTCTGTTTTCAATTTCGGGTGCCAAGAGCTAAGATAAGGTTATTTGTTGGTGTGCCATTTTTTTCTTTCTGTCCTTTGTGTTTTTATTTATTCAGTGCTATCTAAATATAAATTTTAGTGGTTCTTTCTGACATGAGCTAACATACCAGCATAAAGCAGAGGCTGTAAGCAGTCATCATAGCCAAAATTACCATAACCTCTGCTGGACACATACACTTTGCTGGTGGCTTTTCCTAGAAAAGAGTCTACAGTCAAGAAAAAAACATGCAGATGAGCAGATAGGAGGAAGGGAGAAAATAAGAAAAGAGGAGAGGAGAGGGAAAGGAGAAGAGAAAATGAAAGAGAAAAGAGAAAAGTTTACTTTGTTACTTTCTCTCACTGTCTTACCTTCATGCTTTTTGCATTAGGATATTTAATCTTTTTTTCTTTGTCTATCTGATAGCTTCTTTCTAAGAGACCTGAAGACATGTGAAAGAGTACCACAAACTACTATTTTTTTTTTTAATGCAAAAAGAGCCAAAGCAATGTTGGCCTCCTGAATCAAGTAACACCACAGTACCTTTTCCCCCTGGGGAGAGGTCCTGTTACCAGCTGCCCAGACATGGCAGTGGTACCTGATGGGTCCCAGCTGCCTGCAGCAGCAGGGGCTGGGGTGGTGCTCTGTTCACTGTGGGGGAGCTGGAGGTAACACATGCTGCTCTGACAGCAATTGAATAAACCTGGCCTGAAGGCTGGCTGCAATGGTACGTAACTGATAAATCAAATTTTGATCTATGCAGGGATGAATGGAAAAAAGGAGAAAAATGTTGAACTTTTTACCTCACCAGAGGGAAGGAAGGAGCTGATCTACATCTCAGATTTATCTGCTCTACAAAATGTGAAGCAAAACTGTTGCTTTGCGGGGCCTCATCCCTGTCTAAGATTGAGAAGTGATGCTAAGAGAATATGTGAACACAGCAGATATAAAACTGCATCTAGGATATCTTGTTAGCTGAATCACACACAACCTTGCTCCACAGCTTTCTCCTGCTGTGAGCACTGTCAGTGCCCACTCACATGGGCTCCTTAGCAGCTTATTTTTGGGCCCCTGGGCTCATCAACGAAAAAATACAGACCCTGCAGACATGTTTGAGATGTGGCCACAAGTGGAGCAAGTGACTGAACTTCAGAAAGGTCAGTATGAGTTTTTTCCAGTCCAAAGTACAAACTTAAATCCCTGAAAGAATGTGGGTTTTGATAACCAGCTTCTGAGTCCAGAGGACTAATGAGACAGATCGTCTCCCACATGTGTAAATATGGAAATAAAAAATTATATTGTTTACCCTCCTCTTATTTTGACTTCTCAGGATAGCACAGCATTTAAAAATTTCCTAATACAGTAACCCCCCCCTCTTTCCAACCAAAATATCCAGAGTGGAAACAACTGGCAGCTTCTCCCTTCCCTTCATTATTATAACTCATTCACTTCCTCTGGGAAACACAAAAGAAGAATGTTTTGCTAGGATTGTGTAAAAGGGAGTTCCAGCTTGCTGCATGTGGGTCAGAGGGTCATCTCACCCTTCAGGAACAGCAGAGAGAGAGAATGGGGGAAGTTGGTGTGCAGTGAAACACTGAACTGAGGAGTTATTCGATGGGGGCAAAGATGCGAAATTATTCACTGATCCTTACATCAAACCAGTACAAATTGTTGGAATCAGAAAGAGAAAAACTAGTAGAAACACATAATGGTGCACACAGACAGGTAAGCTAAAGGGTCAGTCTGGGAAAGAAGAATGTAACAGGGAAGTAAATGAGCTGAGAAGTTTCTGATAAACAGAAGGTAGAAAAAGATTTTAAAAGTTCAGCTGAATAGCAGAGGTTATACATTCCTGTGAAGAAAAAATAAAAATTCACTGAAAAATGATATCTGGAGGAAAAGTCTCAAAAACAACGGCTGCAGGAAGCCAAGAAAAAACAAGAGATAGAGGTGGCATTGGAAAAGTTAGTGAGTGAAGTTTCTGTTATTTGCTTTTCCCACAACTATTCCCTCACATATATACCCTTTCCAATATGCAAGCAACATCTTAGAGGAGTACAATCTCCAAATCCTGCTGAGCACTTTAAAGAGCTTGATGCTTAATATCCAGAGGATCCTTTGAAAATCCAGGACACCATTTCTGAAAGATGTACTGTCCCGCTGAAAAACATGGTTTACTCGATAACAAATCATAAATGCTTTTGCTACCCCTCCTTGTGATTTATGTCTTGAACAGCATCTTATGCCAGAATTCACCAGTGTGTAATTGTCTTGGGGTAATACACTTGGCAATAGTTTAATACTTCTTACTCTTAGGTATGGACTTACACTGAAGTTCTGACTTTTGAGACAATAAGGAACATGCAGAAGCAATATTTGATCTCTTTCCCTCTCATGAATCACCCACTCTTCTTAGAGGCAGTCTGTTTTCATTATATTTGATCCTTGAATTTTACCTCTGAGAGCAAAGGTCATGAATGTGAGGATGCTGCATTGTAGAAATCATCAGTGACTTAACAAAACCTTAGTGACTAAAAGCTTCAGTACAAGTTTAGAATTGTCATTAATTTCATGCACTAAATTTTTCTTAAATCAGGAGAAACACAATAAATATTAGGGAAAATTCACTACCCTCTTTGACCATCTTACACTGCCAAAGGAGTAGCAGTTGAAAACTGATATTCTCTGCAAGTATGAATCATAGCATAGGAGCACATCTAGGCCCCTAAATAAACTCTTTGTCTCCAAAATTCTCCAGAAAGACAAAGGCACTGAAGGCTGTTCTGTTCTGCAAAGCAGTTGGTTGAACATAGAGATCAAGAAATAACCAGAAGAATGGTAGCTTTCAGTTAAAGAACAATTTTTTAATAAGAAAAAAAAAAGTAAGAAATTTAAAAATGCAGGATTCATCCTCATTTTAATAGGAGTCTCAATATGACTTCAGTCAATGCCACATGAATTTACTTGAGAAATATTAATGGATATAAATTGGTATTTTTAAGCTTCCACTGTGGCTAAGGTCTTGACCTAAATGTAAGAATTTAGAGAATGGAAAATCTGTGCAGGATATCCCAAAAGGAAAGGGAAAAAGAAAAATGATTTTTTTTCTTGTGTCTGAATTCTAGCAGCTTTTGTTAGAAATTTGCTATAATTTCTTACATGAAACTCATAAAGAAATGTGAAGGTAATCAGAAATCTTAATCCATTAACACAGTTTTTCTGGGTCCAATGGAATCATAGTGTCAGTATCCATAAGGACTGAATATCTGCCCAGGTATGCAACTCTGCTTGTATATACGTATATGCAGATATAATAATGTTAAATGGTCTACAGGTTGAAACAAATTCTTTCCACTGAGGATTCCAGGGATCTGCTGTTTCTAACACTAACAGATGACTCAATCTTACAGGATGCTCTGTGTTATCAATTATTATTCAACTGGGGTTATTGTGTGGGTAAAGAGAAGGGCTGGAGGTGGAAATCACACATATGTAGCCTCTGCCAAAGAAACAAGATAACTTTTTAAATGTTATTTTTGCTGTGAGTGCTGCAGAATTTGTATCTAAGTATGTACCAGAGTGAGGGAGACAGATATATTACTTGAAAATAAGTGCTTACTTAATAATGACCTTAAGTGAAGACCCAGCTCCAATTAAAGTATTTTCAGTGTCTTGTAACTCAAATTACACCTTCAGCATAAATAATTCCTTGCTGAAATAATATGGCCTTCTTTCAAAATGCACCTGTTTGAAAACACAGAGCAGACTGCTTTTCATGACTTTAAAAACTAATGCTGAACACAGTTTATTTTATGCAGAAGTAATTCACAGAGAAAACATCTTCCATGGAGTTAGTTCATCACTTAGTGCTTCCCCACCTTCTGTCTTTTGTCATGCAGATGGAAATGAATGAGATAGAAAGAAAAACCTAATTACCTTTTTAAAAACCCTTTATTTGCAAATTTTGAAAATACATTTAATGAGAAATGTAAAGTCAGTTGTGTGTAAGGATTTTCCCCTGGGGAAGAAAACCTATTTTTCTGAGGTGTGTGGTGGCCCCTAGTGGCCCCTGTCTTCAGACCAAAATGTGACAGCTGTCATGATGTAAAACATGCTTGTTGGGATGATTTATTTCAAACATATTATGTTAGTGCAAATTACATATTTATTAGCTTTGTTTACTTGCAACTGCTTGTGAGTGCCTGATGATGTTTCTCTTCTGGAAGGCAGCAGGCCATTAAAAAGCAGATATATCTATATAATATATGTATGTATATTAATCAAAGATTAGCTTGAATTCCTTAATTTAAACATCCTTGTAAAAAGATAATAATATTAGGTTCAGTTTCAAAAGGTTTTAGCTCTAAACATCTTTCCTGTGAATAGGTTTTTGATATTTCTTCATTTGAGCTCATTGCAAATGTAGAGAAGAGAAGAAAAAAATTCCCAGTGTTTCCAAGTCCAAAGTATAAATCCTCAAAACTTTTGGTTTTGTCTCATCTCATTCTAGAGGTGTACAAATCTTGGGGGAACCTTACATCCTTTAATATTATGCATTTTAAGGATTTTTACAATTCTGGTTTGAGGCATCTCCAGAGTCACCTGTGTGCTGTGGTGCTGAGAAGTAGAAGAGTGTCACACACTCACCATGAGGACTTAAGCTGTGCTTTGGTCTAGAGTTAACCTTGCTCTGCAAAAAACTTCCTCTCATCCTCTAACGCTGAATCCTCCATGTGTCAGAGATCCTCACAAGAAGAACAGATTACAGATCTGTAACAACAGATCTTGCAGATTTCATTACAGGATCTCTTCTGCTTTGGTTGTTTGTTAGTTTTATGATGACTGATGAGTATTTTTTAATTTAAAAATTCTTGAGAGGACCCCAAGAAGATAATGAACAACATAACTGTAGGATCAGTATAATGCTGGGCACTAAAACAGTGAAACAATTGAGTTGGCTGAGCTCTGGGAACATTTGTGTTCAAAATGGATCCTTTTGTGAACAGCTTTATTTTCAAATAACAATGTGAAAATTCTTCCTAGGCTTTAAAAGACACTTTTTATTGCTTCCTGCAGCCTGATGAAGACAAATTAATGCTTTGAAAATAATGTGATATGTCCTGAACTGTTATTGTGCTTTATAAGTAGGCATTTAATTTATTCAGAAAATTCTATTTTTTCTAAAATACTTGTGGCTTTGTAATTGGTTGTGTCTAAAGTTGGTTTGCATGTGGTGTGGTATCTCTCAAAAGGCTTTCTTACTGAATATTTAGCAGGTAAAATAATCTTTGGTTATCTTGTTAGCTTCAATAACCATTACATCAATTTCAGAGTTGCAGTATGGAAATAACTAAAAATTTAATTTCACAGTAGAATTGTTTCCATGGCATTTACCATATAATGAATAATTGTGAAACAATAAACTGGGAAATGAGATGTGTCTACGGGGAAACTCTCATCTGCAGAGAGACTGACGGAGTGTCACTCTCGGTGCATGCTACATGGCAAATCATTTACTGCCTTTACTGAGCTCTGATCGACTGGGAATTTACTATGCCATATATTTCTGAAAGCTGTTGTTATCAGGAGACAGCTGCTAATGACAGTGGCATATAAATCCTAGAACACAAACAGAATAATCCCAGGAAGTTGCCTGCTGAGCCTCAGGAATTTCCCCTTCCAGTTTTCATGTCATTGTGGTCTGCAGACATCCCAAATCTGCATTCAAACTCTAAACCTTTTGGGTCCTTCCTACTGAGACAGGCAGAGCTCTTTCTCTTCCTTCTTTTCTTTACTCTCAATCTTAATGATTGGGTCTTCTATGTATGGAGTCCTGTCTTATTCATTTTGTGCCAAACATTCCTCCAAGTTTTTCTTTTTAAAAAAGGGCCCTTCTGTTATGTACTGCTACCTTCCTTTTCCACATATCTCTCCCAAAGTATTTTTGACCTTGTTATATCCTTATATACAGAAGAACAGGAAATTTAAAAGTTTAACAAAGAAGGTCAACAATTCACATATTTTCCCACTATAAATAAACCAGATGATTTGACTTTTTAATATACAAAAATTTGTCTGTGTGACCTCTAAAGCAAGACTTTAACTCATCAGAGTCCTTGTAGATTTGGATCCTCTTAAGAGATTGGCGAGTTTGATGAACTGGGATGGCTCTGCTGGGCTCTACAGTGCTGAGAAGTTTTGCCTTTAGAGACAAGAGATAAAACAAGGTGCCACTTGTTGGTGGCACCTTGGAACTTTATCAGCCTGCCAAGGTGACAAAAAATAACCCCTGGGAAGTATGTGAGAGCCATCTTTCACAATGGATTCGTGTCTACTGGGGCTTTTTACTTTGAGATGTGAGTGCCCTGACTGCCTCTGGAAGCCCAGGGATGGACCTAGCCATGGCTATGTCCTGCCTGGCAGCTGATGTTTGCTGCTGTTTGGAGGGTTTGGTCACCTGCAGAGCCCCATGCAGAGGATGCATACGCTGCCATAGCCCTCCTGACATCCCCCACTCTCCTTTTCCACCTCCTACTTGCAGAAATGGGTGAACATTTCTTGATTTTTTTTTTTTTTAAGAACTTGAAAAGGCTGTTTATAACTCCTCAGTTACATCACTTGCAAGATGAACCCTCTTCGACCTCAGATTTGTTTTGTTTATATATGCAATCTATTATTAGGTTAATATTCTTCTAGAATCAGCCCTAGCCTATGTCCATATTGGCTATCAATTTGTCCATAAATACATCTTCCTGTGGAAACTCACTTTCAAACTCCTAAGCCCTAAACACTGCAATTATTGTCAATTGTCTGTTTCAACAGAGAAACTCTCCAGTTATTCTGAGTTAAAAGCCTTTTCAGGATATAAACATGTTTAACTCATATAGTCACTAACCCTTGTACCAAATGATCGTACACATTGTGCCACCCTATACCACATTAGGAGGAAAGTCAGTAAATTATGTAACAATTTCAAAAAAGTATTGTTGCCACAACCTCTGGTGTAGCTACCCTGAATTATTTACAGAACAGAGCCAGGGAGGGTATCCAAACTTTTTTAAAGGAACACAAGAAAGTAGATTTTGGACATACCTTGAATGAAATTGAAACCATTTATTGCATTACAACTTTGTATTGTCCAAATAAAAGATTGAAATCGACAGTCAGAAAAGCTCAGATCCACAAACTTACTGGTAAATGAGGTTTCTGGTGCATGCTGAACCATAGAACTCAAGACTGGTCTCTTACACTATTTAGGAAATGTGGAAAATGTTTCTGGCATCCTTCAATGGAAACTCAATCAGTTTTAGTAAGTTTGTTCAGAAAAAATATCTTGGTCTGAAGTGTCTGGGTGTGTCTGCTTATACATGAATTTTGTATTTGTAAATGTCCAAATTTAAGTGTCCAGTAATACAGGCACAGAAATACTAAAACACTAAAGACTTCTATGCAAATCTAGCTTCTATTCTTATTACATTTAAAAATATAAAATTTAGTAGTACTTATCAAAAAGCTTTGGGTTTTGACAAATTGACCCAGTTTCTCAGGGCAAATACATAACCAGGCTTTTTAACTTCCACAACCTGCCATTTGCTACTATTTCTTGTCCAACATCTTAAAAATACAAACTCCATTGTTTAAAAACAGGGTGGGGGGAAAGATAAACATAACTTAAGTAAACATATACACTAAACTTTTGGTGGCTTATGTCTACTCCACAGGAGAAATTTTGGGTTGGGAAAATGCTATTAAGTTTTCAATGACACAATTTGTAAAAAAAAAAAAACACAAAGCCTGTTTTGTTCCCTGCTTTCCACATTATGGTACTGTGACTTAAAATGAGCAAGCAGAAAGTGTCAAACACCACTGAATCATGATGGGAGCAGAGTGAACTTCCTGCTTAGTGGGGCAATGGCTATTCCAGGTGGACATTAATATGGAATCAAATGACCATCAGTCCACCATGCTTATTTGAAATATCTCTGAAGGGATTCTTTATTAACTGTTGCTTTGTTAATGCAAGCTGGAGTGCAAGGAAAATCCCATGCAGCCTGTTCTTTACTGAGCATATCACCTTCATAATTACTGAAGTAATAACATGGATTACTGTTACCCATCATCAGTTCTGGAAGACTTGTGCTGGCCAAGATCACAGTAGCTGCTGCCACAGACAAGCAGCTTCAGTGGCAAACAATTCTTGTGCATGGCCATACTTCTCAGCTGAAATCTCTCTTCATAAACAGTCAGCCCTCAAAAATGACGTTTTATGGAGAATGCTTTTGTAAAGTAACCAGTGCTGGCCTGGGAGGGTTGTGCAGATGCAAATTCAAATTCAGCATCCTCAGAATAAAACTGGAATTTCAGAATTCACCATAGGGAGAAACTCTGATTCATCATCGTTTAATTTAAGCTCATTAAATTAAATGAATTAAGTTCATTAAATTAAATGAAATCAAATTTGGGAACAAGGGACTTATACTGCATTTTTAGACAGGTATATATCATGCATGTATATGTAGTCATATATAATTTTTATATGTATAAACATTTACTGTAAATCAACATCTTCCTCTGCCATAACAAATGCACAAAGTTGGGGGTTCACATATGCTGAAAGAAAATAAACATCTGTTTTGCTACAGGGCTTGACTGCTCAAACTATATCTATGTTTTAGCCCGGTTAAAATGTCTTCATTATTACTCAACCAAAGCAACTGTATATTTCATTTACATGTTATATTTTGAGTTAGTATTGATAAAACAAAAAAAAATATGTTAATTTCTTCTCAAAAAACATTTCTGGCCTTTAGGGGTCATTTCTCATTCCCTCCCTTAGCTCTTAGCAGTGTACAGTTTCTTAAAAATCAAAAGTGAAAACAAAAGCTCTCCTGAGATATTAGAGTCTGCAAGCTGCAAATGATTTATGAGACTTGTACGTTGATATTCCACAACTGCTGCTATACAACACCTCCACAGAGTTACAACAATTTCTTTCTGTCACTCTGTGGGAGGATGAAAAGGAGAACAATGAAGATCACATTTTTCTTTACAAAACCCCCACAAAATCTTTATGAAATATTTACTATCTAAGATGTATCTATTTAGCATTTACTTCTTTCAAAGGTTGTCTCATAATTCCTGTTAAGTAAATTTTTTATTGTCTGCTAAGGTGTAATGTGCCAAATATGGTGGATGGTCCTACAACAACACAGAAGATGTTTGAGAAGAGAAGCCTTTTCTGAAGAAGTGACACAACTTTCTAACCTTTCCTCTAGGTTTAATCTCACCCAAGCACTTCTTAGGCCCAGTCTAATCTAAATCCTGAGCTTGTGCAATGTGCAACTCCAGCTTCTTCTGACATCTGGAGAGAGCTAGAGTTCTAGGGTCTGCTTACAGGGTTTTTGTTAAATTTAACACAGGTTCATCTAGATCACCACTGAACTGACAGACTACCATAAAAATGAGCTTTGACCTTCTTGCAGAAGCCAGTCTCCAATAAATTTAGCATGCAGTCATACAGCCAGATATATCAGGAAAGAATAATGGGCAGTGTTGGAGGGAGCTCAGGGTGATACTGAGATCAGTCTGCTGTCTTCAGCTGCTCCTACTTTACCATTATCTTATGCTCTTAACTGCTCAGAGTCTCTCAGGACCTACTCCAGGGCTCCAAAACCTTGCTATGATATTCATGTGACATGCAGGGGCATGGAAGGGAGCTGAGATAATCATCAGCAGACAAAAAAGTAGATTGGGAGCTGAGGTGCAGGTATGGCCAAGTGCTGGGCAGTAGCGCACATGGGGCTTGGAAATGGCCTGTTCTCAGAGCTGCTCCTTCCCCTTCCCATATGGACACAGTCAAAAAAGCCAGCTGGAACAGCTTGAGATTTTATGCAAAAGATCATCTTACAAAATACTGAGCTGTCATACCTCTGCCAGCAGGGCAGACCTCTGCTGGGTCCCCCTGTTCCAAAACATCATAGCGGAGCAGACTTTTGAGAAAATTGCGGTTTGTAAGAAGCACATGCACTTTACTTTGCTCCAGAAAGACACTGAATAAAAAATATAAAGCAATTAATTATAATTCCCTTGTAGAGTCTGAGGCAAAATTAACTAAAGGCTCCTGAAATAGATATGCATAACAACAACCAAAAAGACTTGTGTGTGTGTGTGTGTGCGTGTTTTAATTGAGTCAAGTAATCTATTTGTTGCTTTGAAACAATTAACCCTTCACTTGGGGCTTCATCAGGGTGCAGAAGGAATAAGGGCTGATCACAAATAAAAGGGAGGAATAAGAAAGAAAACATTATGAACAACTGCTACTGCTGCAACATTCCTCAGTCCTGACACTGAATCCAAACCTGAAACTGGATTGCAAAATAAATCAGTAAGCCAACACATCATTAAGGAAGAAGGAAAAGGCTGTAAATTCATGCTGCTCATTAGACGTTTACTGTAATTGCCTCACATTCACAGTGGATACAGTTTGAGCTGTGAAGGTGATCCTGTTGTGGGCAGGTGAGGTTCTGGGACAATTAACACTTCGAAGAGTGTTTATTGAACAATTCAGCAGGTTTGGGTGTGGTCCTGAGGCTGACGGGGTACTGGAAACAAGTGTGACTCCTGGCTTCTCATGTTTTCTTTTACTTTTTTTGTCTATTTCCTTATTTTGCAAGATTTGGACGAATTTCTGAGTTTCCGTATTTCTCCTATTTATGCCTTTGCAGTTTCTACTCAGAAACGTAGTAAAGAGACAGCTTTGCCAGCAAAAAAAATTCTCTGCTCTGAGACTTTTTAATTTTTTTTCCTTTTTTTAAATAAAGAAATAAAAAGGTTTTCTCTGTAGTTTATTGCAGAGAAAAAAAGAATAACTTTTATTTCTCTATTCTTACCTCCTTTCCCCCCCACCCCAATAAAACCTGAAACACATTTACAGTCCTAAAAACAAATATCTTCTATTTCTTTCTCGAATTCAGTTCACGCCATCACCTTGTCTTAGTAATGGGCTTTAGTTGTAAATGCAAGTACAGATCCCAGATATCTGGGAATGGGGTTTTCTTCTGATTTTTTTGGTTTATCCCTTTTTCCATGTTGATGTCAAATCCATATGGAAGTCTTGCCAGACGTTCCTCTTGAAATGCAAAGCTGTCTAAGTCATTCAGCTCCTTGCTGTGTTTTAGATGTTAGTGTTGTCTTTGTTTGCTACAGGAGAAACCAAGAATCTCAACCTCAAATCCAAGTCAAGTAAAAAAGCAAAAATACCACTTTAATATCTTCATTTTACATAACCTTTTCACATCTGTAGATTCAGTCATTTTTATAGAGGCTTTAAAAACTTGCCCCATTTCTATATTTAGCTTTGTAATAAAAATGACAAGTCTCCTTAACACAATTTATTAGAAGAAGTAAAATTTTGGAAGGAAATAAAAAGGGGAAAGGGTAGGAAAACTGATTATAAAATTCTAAAAAAACATGAAAGCTAGTGACAGAGAATCACTATCTTGCTCATTTAGAATGTATGGAGGAAAATTGCTAGAAATATGTGCTGCAGCTAATAAGATTTTGGTCACAGCACTGGTGCTACAATAGGGCAGTCAGTTTATGTCTTAGTATCCTTATCTTACTTCCCAGACAGTTCTTTGGAAGTGCAGACTCACACAATGAACTGTTGAAACAGGCCAGGCTCACTAAGAAAAATGATCTGTGAGAATTCTCCATATTTTCAAAAGAGAGTTTGATGTGAGCACATGATTTTCTTATATGAGCTGTGTATACAGGTTGGGGTTCCCACAGTTTTAAGGCTCAACCCACTTGGCAAAACTTAGAGCAACTGCTTAAATGGGTGTTGCCATTTCTCCATATTTAGTGAACGATTTAATATCAAAATATCCAAAACTGTAAAAAAGAAATACCAATTGTGATATCTTTTCCAGACAGATAATACATCAGTGGGCCTAACTCTTCCAGGAAAAATTATAGCGTCCAGTTTAAGCTAAAACCAGCTGCCTTCAGTTTTTCCAGAAGTTCCAGGGTGTTTTTAAACACCTTTTCAATAGATGGTACATCCTCTACTTCCACTGCACTGACTGTGTTAGTCAAGAAACAATGTACAGCAGTCAGGCATTGACAGGATACATGAAAAGAGAAAAAAGACTGTCCACATAACAGTCAGGAGAAGATAATACTATATTAAAAGAAGTCAATACCACAATTTGGCAAAAAAATATTTGTTCGAACACTAACACAAACAACAAACTAAGTTGTTTGGAAAACAAAGTTTAGAAATATACAGCTGTAGAAAGTTTGCTTCCACATTCTTAATGAAATTTTTGTGTCCAAATATCTTTTTAATCAAATACCTCCTTAAAAGTTTCAATGTGTCTTAAAGATTTTAGCTGATATGTACATAACAGTTCACATAGCTCTACCCAAAATAACTTTTAGATTGCTAAAATGTACAATAAAAGTTTATAGGAAAAGAACAGGCTTTTTTTTTTTTTTTTGTATATCCTCAATTTTTAGGAAAGGAAGACTAAGGAAATCCAATTATATGCAACCCAGTTCCTGGGATGAATGCCAACCAATTGCTCTGTCTCTTATCTTCTCTGACTTTCAGGGCTTTGAGAATATGTCCATGACGAATTAGTAAGAAACTTGTATGCTTTAATTTAACTTTCTATTTATTTTCTCTCCAAAGTGCTGCCTCCAAACCATACCTGTTTTCTCACACTGCTATGGTGGTCTTAAACTGGTAGAAAAAAAATAGTAAGCTCTGTTCTCATTTTATTATGGTCTACTTCTCTAATCATAGCAATAAGTTACACAAAAACTCCAACATCCATATAATTTATCTTTTCTCCCACATACTTTCTGAGATATTGATCCTTTTAAAAACAATGAGAGAGAAAAGAAAACCCTCAGTTTAAAATTTTCGGAATCAGACAACCACTTCTGTCTCCTGTAATAATAATCTGAATTAAAAAATTTCTTTCTACTGAAGAAATTCAGCACATAAACATTCTAAGAAACAGCCTGTAAAACAAGGTATTATGTTCATTGAGCATCACTCTCAGTAAAAACAAGTTTAAACAAAGACAGTACCAAATGGCAAAACTTTCATAAAGTCTGTCTAGCCACACTTTCTTAACCTGGAATACAAACCTTCAGTTTCCTCCAAAGAATAAAAACATCAGAACAATTTTATTTAATCCAATATCAGTAGAGGTGTTGTTGGTCCACAGCCACACACATAGTAAGGATATCTGAAACTACAATGCAGCTTTGCAGAGAAAAGCACTAGTGTTTCTGTGTTTATATGAACATCTACCCTGAGCCCTACCAAACTTAGTTTGCATAAGTTTAACTGGGAGCATTTCAGGGTCTTCAGTGAAGTTCAGCATGTTTACAAGAGCAGAGAACGTGGTCATGGAATAGAGATCAACAACTCTTGTAAAAATATTTTTAACAACTCGTGAAGAATAAATTTTTATATGAAAACTAAGACAACTAGAAAATTAAGAGTCCCTTTCCATAAATAGGAGAGAATTACTGCATAATGACAATTCAGAGATCCTGGGTGGAGGCCCTTATAGAAACTACCTAGGGAATACTCTCAGAAAATCAACAAATGCACTGATCCTCAGAGGTAACTGTATGAAAATTGCTGGATTTTGAAGACTATAAATGTTCTTCTTCCTTTTGTTATTCTTTTGGAGGCCTTGTTTCTTCTCTTTCCAATTTCCCAAGTTTCAATGAAGGGACATCAGAAGGTGAGGCAGTACATTCTACTGAAATACTGTTTTCTGGAAGGCTTCATATAAAACAGGCAAGAACTTATTGCTAGCAACAGTATCCTGACAACAGACTCTGTTGTACTTCCATTCCCCCAGCTTTCCCCTTTATGTAGCCATGTTCATCTGCCAACCAGCCATTCAAACGGGAAAATCCATTAGAATATGATTTATAGTGCATCCACTGAGATCACATTCATTACTTTTCTTGGGAGTTATTTCAGCAATATAAAGCAGGCATCATGCTGACTTACCCTACTCCATTATGCTTAGGGGTCTATTGTATTATTAAAGCAGTGGAATGTAGTAAAACCACACCTATTTTGATGTTCATATAAAATATTCATCTTTGTTGGATAAGGGTTTTCATTTTTAATGCATTACATAACATTCCTAACTTTAGTGGCAGAGGCTACAACTCAGGTTGTTTGAATTAATTTATATTTTTTCAAATGAAAAGAGATTTTCTCTTTGGTTTCTGTAAAAACAAGCAGAACTATTGAGACATCTACAGCTTCTGTGCTCAATAAAGAGTCAGAATGTTTGTTTAATGAAAAGGCAGTTTTCATTTAATAACTGGTATATTAAAAGTACAGTTGTCAGTTCTGAGATATAGGGAAGTACCTTAGTTCTACTCTGGAAAAAGTCACAGATATATATCATTTCCCAAGAGCCTGACTTTTGTAGGAATGTAAATCAACATCTTCAAGTGATCTCCAGAATCAGGGACCAAGCCCATGCAGGATGCTAAGAGATCATAGCCTCATCCCATCAGGGACAGAGACCAGCTTTTCTGAACACTACACAAGTACCTGGGTAAGAAGCTCTTCCCTCTGCTTGAAGCTAAAGGGCACCTGTGCTGCTTGCTTCTCTCACATAGCTTCAAGATGGAATGAGTTAAATAATCCCACTTGGCCACTGGACCACAGATGCAGAGAACCTAGAGAAGGCAATGATACAAATCCTCCTATTGTGAAGTCTGTACCCCTTTCAACTTGTTCCCAAAATCCTCATTGGGATTTTGCAGCCTTCATGTGTTACAGGCTCTCATTCAGCCAAGATCAGACAAACATCAGGAATCAAACTGTAATGATGTTTAAATTAATTACTTTCTTTTACCCTGTAATTGAGTCTATCAATTACAGATAATGACAAGCAAGGATTTAAAGCTAATACTTATGGAGAACTGGCCTCCTCTGTGTGTTCTGTTTATTTTCTCCGCTGCTTTTTTTCATATTTATGTGCTCCCTTTATGTGGGTTTCTTATCTGTGCATGAGTGTAGGCTATGGGCTTTCTAGGGTGAGACTACCTTTACATGAAACTTAGCAGAGTAGGAGCTAGCCAGGATTTGTAGCCGTTCTGTAAGGAAAATAAACATTATTAATAAAAGGATTTAATTTTATTGAATTTTCCAACTTAAGAACCAAGAAAGTAATTTCATAGACTATTCTATTTACCAAATGTATTATAACCACAGATAGATTTTTTTTCACCTCCGACATGTATACTCCTGCACGTGGCAAGATTCCAAAAATACTATGATAAAGAACAGGTTGCTTTTGAGTTCTTCAAGTTATTTAATGTGTTCAGCCCAACAGGATAAAAGGAATTTTTAAATCCTGCAATGTATGTCTGGTTCTTTACATAAAACTCAGCATCATACAACTGCTTCTAAGGAATTTACAAGGTAAGAGGGAGTTTCAGAAAGTTGTTCTGAGATAAAGCTGTCGTGTTAGAAGAGAAAGATTGTTCAGTACACGCACATATGGTGGAAATGTGGCAGTATATCTGGAATATGTCCTCATAAATACCATTCTGTACTGACTGGGTGAAAACCTCCACAACATCAAAGGATGCTTTGGGAGAACACGGTTTCTCGGAAAGAATAGATTACTGACATTGGAGTTTAAGTCCCAGAAAAATATGTCAAGATGAGGAAGGAAATTGTCGATACCTTGCAATGTACTCAGATCACCTAAACATTCCTGCTGTTTAAAAACAATCCCTTTTGAATAGGTTTGAGTTGCCAATATTGACTTTTATACCTTTTCACTATGTATTCATCATAGTGGTCATTTCTATGTAAAAAGCAAATTACACGGAGGAGTCTGGTAACAATATGTCTAATTTGTATTTCATATTTTTTGCAGTATCCTTCTTGCAGAACATGATTTTGGAAGAGGTTGGTGGAGAGCAGGTCAAAAGCTCTGGGACAGGCCTGAGGAACTGAAGCACAACAGGGTCTCCTTGGGGGCGATGGTAATATAAATAATAATAAAATTATGACAATTCTGCCTGCCAGGCTTCCTTCTTCAGGATATTACTGCAGCACATCTGAATGTGCTTTGACCTGCCTAATGCTTTTTGATTCCCTATTCTGGGAACTATTTGTTCCTTCATGCATATTTCTGACTTTCCTTTAGGAGAGACATTAAATGATTGAACAGATTTAACCTAATTTTTGGTCAGCAGCAGTCAGTGAACTGCTGAATATTTCTTTTTATGTCTTGGTTTTGCAGAAGCTTCAAATCTGTCAAGATAAAATCCTATACAAAACTTTCCCTCTGAAATCTTGGGAAAGTCCTTCTTTTAGTCACTTACCTAAGTACCATCCAGATGCAGTTACTGTAATACTTTTAATTAGAACCTACCTTTAATTAAAACCTTATTGCAACAACAGAGAAACAGTGGGCTTTTCCACCCAGCCAAGTGGAAATCTGCACATTTTATTTTATAATTCAATTTTTACAATGCCTTTTCTAGTGGAGACTCTTCTCTTTCCTGTCTGTCTTTGATTATTGCTGGGCTGCTGCCACTGACATGGTCTCTGCACCACAAGACCAAATCTGAGTTTTTGCTACACAAAAGAGTGGGTCCAGCTCCTCAGTCACTCCAGACTTGTATCTGACAGCACTCTGGAAGCACAGACCTTGCACAAACTGCCAATAAAAGCCAACCTTCCCAACTACATTCCTTTAAAAGCCACTATTGTTCTCATTCATGATTGAACAGCTCAGCTTTCATTTCAAATGAAAAAAAAAAAGAAGTCCAGGCTGCATTGAACAACTTCCAGACATTTCCTATACCCTCAGAGTATTTCAATACTATTGTAAGGCTTTTGAGTGTAGCGCCCCTGAAATGGTGATAGTTATTATTTTTTCCGATAGGACAAAATCTCTCTGATTAATGCCAGCACAATATTTCTATAATCTTTTAAAAGAAATTTTCCGTATGTATTAACTTGCAGAATTGGAAAGGCAGAGCAGTAAATTCATGCAAGGCACAATTTTACTGACAGGCGAGTAGATGATGGATTAAATCTGGTGTTACTTCAGCTTCTTCGGTAATGAGCCATTTTCATTGTCATCCCAAATTGTTTTTCTAAGTCACATTCTGGGCTTCAAGACAATGCAAGCAGTTATAAATTATTTTTGCTCAGTGTTATAGTAGAAAAACAATGAGCTCTGGGAAGACGTCATAAATGGAAGTGTTTTTAACACAGGCATCTTGGTAGCCCTTTTCACCTATTTCTTGATTATGTTTCTTAATTTATCCCTTTACTAGAATTGCTACCTAAAAATAAACTGCAAACTTCCAGTGTGCTAGACACCAAAAAGAGGGCATGGTCCTTAGCCAGGAGACATTATGATGTAAAACACTTGGCTACTAGCCAGTTAAATTAGTGAGCTATAAAACAAACATCTGTATATTTTTAATAACAATATATTTTTAGAAAAGGTATAATTTGCCTCAACTCCTTTCATATTCTGGCACATGTATTTTAGGAAAGGAAAAATAAAGATAGAGATTATTTATATTACACCCGCAGAATCACAGAAGTGGTAAGGTTGGAAGGGACCACAGTGGATTATCTGGTCCAACCAAGGGGTCAAGCAGGGTCACCCCAGGNGGATTATCTGGTCCAACCTCCTTGGTCAAGCCCAGGATTGTGTCCAAATGGGTTTTAATCATCTCCAGTGAGGGAGATTCCACAGCCTCTCTGGGCAACCAGTGCATGGTCACCCACATAGGAAAGAAGTCCTTCCTCAGGATCAGTTGGAACTTCTGTGCCTCAGTTTTTGCCTCTTGTCCCATTGCTTGTCACCACTGAGCAAAGCCTGGCTCCAACCTCTTGACACCCTCTCTGCAGATAATGACAGAGGTCTCCTCTCAGTTTTCTCAAGGCTGAACAGGCCCAACTCCCTCAGCCTTTCTTCATATGAGGGATACTCTGTGGTCACTGAATCACCCCTGTAGCCATCCACTGGACCTGCTCCAGGAGCTCCGTGTCTCTCTTGTCCTGTGGAGCCCAGAACTCAACACAGCACTCCACATGTGGCCTCACCAGGGCTGAGTAAAGGGGCAAGATCACCTCCCTCGACCAAATGCTCTTCCTGATGCACTCCAGGATTCCATTTGCCTTCTTGCCACAAGAGCTCCCTGTTACTTCATGGACACCTTGTTGCCTGATATTAATTTCAATTTTATTATTATTAAAAAACTCCAACACACTGGTTTCTCTATGATGAGCTAGCAGCAGTGGAAATGCCCAGTATCTATTGGCAGACAATAGTGCTTTGCTTTGTAGTGGAACAGGGAGTAAAGTTCTGATGCTTCCCTCCATTGTGCAAGGGAAAAAATAGGTATAATTAAAATAAAATTATTTTTAAAATCCAACCAGGTGAGTGAGAAAGTATTTGCATGAAAATGTTAAGTAGGAAGGTATATTCAGTCCTGCTTTCTGGTGTTTATGTGTCTTTTTTTATAAAGAAAACCCCCTTAAAAACCAGCAGCCTCTGCTAAACGTGAGGCTATGCACAGTTTTTCATTAAGAGTCATCAATGGAAGGTATAAAGAAAGAGCACTTCTCTTGGGCACCCTCCTGTACAGAATTTCCCTTGGTACTGGAGCAGTGAAAATCTCCATTCACTTGCAGGGATTCAGACCCAAAATTCCCTTGAACCTGGGGTGGGAACTTGCCTCAGATACCCCAATGAAGCTGAACATGGAAATCACTTAAAGGTCACTCTGAGATGTAGCAGAGAGGTACAGTGAAGGTGGGAATCTATAGCACACGGATCGCACACTCACCTGGAAGGCAGGAGAGTAACGACTGATTTAGGGGGCAAAGCCTAATCCATATCCCCAGCAAAGATCACTCCTATGCAAAACAGAGACACCAAGCAGGAGATCGAAACAGCCCTGTGGTGAATTAAGTCATCTACCCAGAAATCAATACCAACACTAAGGAGCTGTCCCTTGTTATTGGAAGCACCTGTCCCAGCTATCTCTGGGACGCTATCCTTTTTTTCTCTCTAATTATAGCTGCTTGAAATAACATCTTTTTACACAAAATGAAAAAATTACCATCTCTGTTATCTAATAGTTTTGTTATTCAGCATTTATATTGAAAGTCATAAAGAAGGATGTCCTTTGGACCATCTTGCTTCCATAGACACGAATAAACTGGATTCCTTCCCCATTTTCATTAATATTAATTTTATACCAGCTGTAAATAGCATAAATTTGTGAGCAGGAAAAGACTTTCCTCAATGGTACATCCACTGGAGAGGAGATAATGGTCATTCACATTTGACAAGAAGAGAAGAAACTGAAAGGATCCTGCACAAACTGGATGAATTTTCTCTCTACAGAAATACTAGAAAAGCCAGGACCCATTGTTTTGGGCACAGTCTTATTTAATCTATATACTCAGAAAATATTTGTAAAATCAGTCCCTTGGACAACATTAGCAAAAACATACTGATAACTGTGTCTGCTGGGGCTGTGATGGATCAAATGAACCTGTGCTGTTTAGGCAGTGGAAGTTCCATGTCTGAGATAAGGTGGCAGCTGAAGGAAAGTTTCGTGCAGCTCAAGAGCACATGATGCAGATGTAAGTTCTTTCATGATAAGGAGGTGCAAGTTGGCTGGGGAAATCTGTAAGCAATGGGGCCAATAAAATCTGCTATCCTAATTCCTCCAGACAAATAATATAGTAAAGCATTGTCTAGATCCATCTAAATTTAACATGAGGAGTCCTTATTGTTTCTGTTTAGTGGATTAGCAGTGACCTTATCCAAACATCCTCTTCCCTCTCACTGTTTCCTTCCTTACTGCCTGTTTCTCCTCTACAGCTGAGAGGAAGCACCTCTTGGTCCCACAGGACTTTCTACTGGGTCACACTGCACTTGTCCAGGGCCCCTTTCCTCAACTGAAGCTGAACTCACATATTTTAAAGGTGTTAGAAGACTAAAATATATGGGCAATGGTAAATAAAGATTAGGCACCAGAAGCAGGGAAAGATGGAGGAAGTATGTAATAAAATTCCTTTCCTGCCACCCACGCCCAGCTCTCCTCTAAGCGCTAGAAAAGAATGAAGAGTCTCTTTCTTGTTCTCTTTCTCTCTTTCCCCCTGCTTCCCTTCCTACCTGGACAGATGTCCCCTGGTCACTCTCCCACTGAAGCAACCTTCAGCAGATCCTAGGACTCGTGCTCCCAGGTCACTGGCACATGTGAGGGACTGGCCTCTTTCAGAAAATCCTGGTGATATGTGGCCAGCCATTCTACACATAAAACCCTAGAAGCTCCTAATGTGTTCAGCATGTGCAAACTGATTAAGTTCTGACTACAGGGAAACATAATCATCTGCATATAGTTGGAGGTAGTAAGAGGAGAAGTTATTAAACATGGTATGAGGGAGTTTATTAGGAGTAATAGGATGGAACTGAGAAGGCAAACACTTGAACATATGGAAAAGCTGCCAGACAATGAGATCAACTCAGCATGAAAGACTAGTGCAAGGAGGTGGAGGAAACCACATTTAAAATTAGACTTAACATTAGAAAATGTGCTGTGGGGAACACGCCTGACTGGCAGAGATGTGCAGAATCCTTTTCTCTGCACACCTAGCACTCCTGGATCTGAAAACACGTCCAATCACAACAGATCCAGACTCCAAAATCTGAGGCTTCATGCCATCAGAAGGAAAATCTTTTTAACATATGTTATGAGCTACTGGAAAGTGTAGCTGAGGTGATAGTGACAAAGATGGGAAAACCAAACAAGGGGTATGAGGCCATCTTTGCACAGATAAAGGCCAAAGAGGACATTACAGGATTATGATATTTATTTCCAGACTTGCCATCACCCGTGTCTTTGCCTAAAACTTTTCTTGTGCATCTGGTATTTTCTGGGTGGAAAGGGGGTGAAAGGAAAGTAAGATGTGTGAGATTAAAAAAGAAAGTGCCTAAAATGATGTCCAGGGTGTGGGAAGTTCAAGCAATATATTTTGCCTTTCAGTGCAAGGGAAAGAGAGCTGTTGGGAAAGTCTGGGGTGGTTATTTTTATAGCTCCATGACTATTGCTAAACACAGCTTTGTAGAACCGCTGACTGGAAACACCCACCCACCAGCTACGTATTTATTGTGAAACCAAGGCAATAGCAGAAGGCACCAGGGCTGCTGTTATCAAGGCAGCTGGGAACACCAGCAATTCTCATGTCCTCTCAGCAGCAAGCCAATCCAGGAGCTCCAACTCAGCAGCAAAATCTTGGTTCTCAGCTGATACAACGCTGCATATATGGGACTAAGAAGGCTTGAATTAACTGTCAGACATTGCCTCAGGACACAAAGATGCATAGATTTTTCCACTCTCCTTTTATTTGCAATCTCTCTGCTTAATCCCTCACAGCAGTTTCAGTGAAACCCAATAGGTCACTGGTGGTTTGCTTCCCGCAGCTCCTGTTTTCTTCCTCTGCAGACAGCCTCAAACAGAGCAGCTAAAACAGGTTTAAGTGTCTGACTCACAAACACCAGAAAAGAGCAAAGGTTTGTGTGAATATATTAATGGACAAATTGATTTGCATGACTGAATAGTGCTTTTTAGGGGGTAAACTTGGAAATGGCTGCAGCTATTGTTGCAATTTGGTATTTTTGAAGGGTATTCTGTTTTTAGAACCAGGGATTTTTATTTCTGAAAAAATATCTCTGTGAGTATTCTATACAATGTTGCAGTTTTGAGCCTTCGTGTATGGATTCTGGGAGGTGTCTTTACACTCCTGCACAATTTAGGGTACAAATCAAGAATACTTCACTGTGTAAACACACACCCAAATGAGGCAAATTGAACTATTTCTGCTTCCAACCAGCTGCTCTTTCTCAGAGTCCTTAAAAAGCAATTACACAGTCGGATATAATGTCTTTGATGCTTTTTCATTACAAAGTCTTGGCTAAAATATTCTGAGCTTGTATTTATCTTCATTAGTGTTACAGACTTTGGCAGAAATACACGAGGAAATCAAATAAGGTCATTTTCATTATTTCATCCAAATGATAAACATTTTCATCATGTGGCTTGAATATAATACTGTAAGTACAAAGCTGTGGGAAGTTGATGAAATACTTATTAATTACAATATGGAAAAAACAATGTCAGATGTAAACTAAAAAAAACATTCAGGATTGTGAAGCTTCACAGTTGTTGAAAAAAACCCCAGTAGTATTTCTGTTAAACTCAAGCATTTTTTTTTTCTCAATAGTACTTCATACTCAAATGCATAGTTAAAGAAAGTAAAGAAATACTACAAATTTGTGTTTGTATTTCTGTTAGTGAGAAAAACAGCCAATGTGTGTACTTTTGAGTTATGTTTTCAGACAGCCTCTAAATGCTATGAATTTGTTTTCACTTCAAAAAATCTGAAATACTGTTACTGCTGCAGAGCACCTTCTTAGAAGACTGTCTTAGGAGAGTTAGCTCAACTGTCCTGAAGTCTTTGTTAACTCAACTCCATCTTATTTCTTGCTTTTCATTTTAACATAGGTGTGTGTACATGAGCACAAGCCATAGGGTGTCTATTTTTTTTCTGTTGTGTTCCTGCATCATTGCTGTTACCAAAGGATCAGTTAGAGAAAGAACAGACTTTGGAGGTCTGCAGTCTTGGATGGCAGGCTGAATTTGACCATTTAAGTGACCCTTAGCAAGTCATTTAATTTTGCACATCAGTTTTCCCTTATGACTGCCATTTGTAATATCCAGGACACTGAGATTTCTGGGTAAATGCCACTTTTATTAATTATTTGCATGACTCACATCCAAGAAGCCTGCTAACACAGTAAACTCATCTGCACTGAACACAGTACAAAACTGATAAACACACATACATAGACTGTAAAATTGTGTGTTAGGGGCAGAGTAACAATAATCTATAATGGCAAATAACATTAAGATTAGCTGTCTTTTATGACTCTTGCCCATGACTCATAGAAAATCCTGAAGGAAGCAGAGCTTTGAAAATTACACAGATTGATGAAACATCTACTAAAAATTACTTAGTCACAACAAGTTCCCTGCTCACCAGCAGATTGTTTTGACAAGCTGCTATCTGGAATATCTGAGGCAAGGCAGCTGTTTCTAGTCATCCCCCTCCACAGTGAACTGTGCATGGGAAGTGTACAGTGAGGATATGTGGAGGCAGTGAGTGCCTACATGATATCACCCTGAAGTGATCAAACATCTGAGTTTTGTTTTATTTCATAAGCCTTTTTTCATTAACAAAGCCAAATGTCATATTCTGTTATCCTAGTCCTTCCCATAAAAGGATTATAGCTGTCTAGTTTATCAGGGTTCATTTTTTGCTAACAATGGGCAGATTTCCTTTTCTTCACAGTATAAGACATTAATCTTCATTTTTCTACTAATCAGTCTAAGGATTTTAACACTTAATACTTTATGCACGGAAAGCAAAAGAACTGTCAGCATGATGTAATTAAATTCTCTCTCATTGACCCTCAACATATTTAACAGCAACTCTTTCAGTGACATAATTACAGTAAATTGGAAGAAAAGTTTCCAAATTCCATTGGATCTCCTGAATAGTAACTGCATTCTTTATTCTTGAATCCACAGCTGTCAGCACTCCTGTTGAGATG
Organism: Alaudala cheleensis; assembly: GCA_013398995.1. Taxonomy (NCBI): domain Eukaryota; kingdom Metazoa; phylum Chordata; class Aves; order Passeriformes; family Alaudidae; genus Alaudala; species Alaudala cheleensis. Next base: position 172,948 of record VWYE01028772.1, on the reverse strand, counting down.
TATTTAAAGAACCTTCAAAGAGCAACAACTACATACCCATAACAATATTAGGTAGAAAATCCTACTGACATCATGGATGTTTTGTTACATCTCAAAGACCTTTCTGCAAAATGTTTGATTTTCCATTCAGAACAGTATCCAGGATTTAATCAAAATAATTTAGTAGATATCTCTCTGGTCTACTTGCTTAATAAACAAAAGTACATAAACAGATATCAATTACAAACGTTTCTGATTAGAGATACTTGGGGGAGTATCCATGTCCCAGGCCACAGGCTTCAGAAAAATGAATACCATCACAGGTCATTTAGAGGTAAGATTGAAGAACAGATATAGAAAAAATTAATTATAAGTGCAAGTTTTAAGCCTGTCTGCCATTCTCTCACACAGAGAAAGACAGAGTACAGATTGCCTGGAGAGTGCACCCTTCAAGTTTGAGAGGAGGTCACCTGATTTGTCATGGAAACCCCAAATGAAGATTTTTCTTTTTGCTATTTTCTTAATGTAACTAACTCTCAGTTTTAATCCCCATATGTACAGGATTGCACAGACAATTTCAAATTGAAACTAAGCTTTTTGTTTAGTCGAATGTTTTCTTTCACAATGCAAAACTTCCATGCAGTGACATCTGGAATAATTTTCTACACCAAAAAACCCCACCAATATTGTCACTGAAAATAACTCTGAGAAGACACTGGTTTGCCATCTGTATCCTCTGCAAGTCCTGACTATTGATTTATCAGAATTTCCTTCCCTCCATGAGCAGCACTGTCCATGCACAGCTTATTCACTGAGCAAGTGAAACAGAGGACCCACATTTCAAGGGACCTCACAGCTGAGCAAGAACAGTCACCCTTCTAATTCACACCAACAAATCTTTGTTCTCCAGAGAGAACTTCCCTAGACTTCGCCTCCAGATCAAAGTGTTGTCCAGTGATAATGTGGAGCAGAAATGGAGATTTTTTGGCTACTAGAGGCAAACATGATAGCACTCAAGGTTAACATATGTTTTTGCTCTATCAGAAAATGATCTCAGCTCCCACCCCCTACATTTCTCATGTTAGAGGAAAATCAGACAAAATCAATATAGCAGACATTTGAGGAGTAGGAGGAGAGTTGTTTCCTTTAACTTAGGCTCCATCAGGAGCTCTATCCAGCTCTGGCACATCCATCTTCCCTTACTGCTGTGAGCTTTTTAGATGGGCAGAAGGCATTTTTCTCTCTGTCTTGCCCCACAGGGTGTTCAGGGCAGATTTCAAGGCTATTATATGCTTTCTTAACCAGACCTAGGAGCTGGGCCTGGGGCCAGGAGTCCAGCTCATTGTCCAGAAATGTGATTCTGATTTGGACTTTGTGATGGGTGAGGGAGCTGTGCTGAGTTTCCTTGGGGAAGCAAGGAGTTTGGCTAAAGCTTTTGTAACACAATTCAAGTGTAACCCCTGAGCTGGAGAATGCCTTGTGATAGAAGGGGCTTTGGCCAACCTCATCTGTATCACTTGCAGCACTCCAGGACCTGCAGCTGTACCAGGGTTGTATTGCATGTAAGTGCTAATCATCAGTGTGTTCACAGCCATGAAAGGGCACAGCAACTCTTCATCATATGACTGAGAGCAAGTTATTCACACTCGCCTCACAGCTGTTTGCTCCTGCTTTGGGAGAGGATTAAAAATACATGGAGAGCAAGGAAATGGGATTTGTGCTAGTGTCCTTCTTTTCCTTCCCTCTTGGAAACTTTTAAGTGTGGAAGAGCAGAGAGTCAAGCAAGCCCCCTTTTCCATGAGCATTGTGTGTTTGCAAACTCAGCTGGATGGAGACAGTCAAACTCACTAAGACAGACTGCCAAGGCTTGGCAACACAGCTGTAATTATTTGAGCTATTTGCATTTTGTTTATTTACTTGATTGTTATATGATTATAAAAATACTCTAGTATTCATTATTTATTCCTTATCCTTTCAATTTCCTCAGGAAAGAAAGGCACAAAAGAAACTTAATAAGCAGAGACCCACAGTATTCTATCCTACAGGCTCAGGAATAGAAACAAAGTTCCCAAGTGTTCAACTACAAATTATCACTACTATGAAAGTAGGCAGGATGTTGAAAAAGAAGGGTTGTGTGCTTCCCAGTTAGACTGTTTACCTTGCACAGCAATAATGTCTGTTTTGAGGATGGAATGCTAGACTCCAGGCTGCAAAACCCCATCCATACTTGATCCTTGCCCCTAAAGCATCACCTAGCTTCAATAAAAAGCATGGTCAGAGATGAGAAAGTAAACAGTGGTCTTTGAGCTTCTGATTTCTTTTTATATTCTGGTTAAGTAACCACTATTTTACAAAAAATAGTTTAATTGGGAGACTATGTTTTCATAGTTGCCTGTGCCAATCTATAAGTGAGGATTTGAGGCTTTCACTCAATCAGACTGAGGCATCTTGTGAGCACATCTGTCTGCCTACCTAAGCTCAAGAAAAGAGAGTAAGTTCCTCCCTACTATTCCAGTTTAAAATCTATGCTATTTCACACAAAACACTACAGTAATAGATGTTTACTTAAGTAACTCACAATATAATAGTATAGTATTCACTAAAAGCAAAAAACCCCCAAACCTAACCAAGCCAAGCCAAACCAAACCCCGCCCCCCCCCAAAAAAAACCCACCAAAACACCACCAAAAACCAACTAACCAACAGAAAACCCAAGACTGCAAGGAGAGGACAAACAACTGTGTGTTTACAGCCTCCAAAGCAAAAGCCAGGGCTTCCCAGCAGGTCAATGAGCTCTGCTGAAATGATGGCAGCAGCCCTCAGGAGCAGGAGCCCTGCTGGGCAGTGAACAGGACTGCAGCTGCTTGGAGTGAGACAGGTCTGTTCTCACTCCACAGCCCTCTCGGGAGAAGGGGATTTTTCTGCTGACTGACGTAGGCTGGAAGAACAAGCCTATTCCTAGGGAGCAAAATACTTTAAACCCTTAAATATTTTTAGTTCTTAAGGAGGCTGCTTTTTCATCCGAGTGAAGATGGATGTAAGGCAAACGAAATCTCTCCATTCAAGTCCTTTCAGCCTCACTCCTTTTTAAATTCATTTTGGCTGCGTGACAACTTCCTTTTTCTGTCCCGTTGCTCTTTCAGATCTCACCTCTTCCCCCCACGAGCTGTCAGAGCTCTGTTTTCACTCTCTGGCTGTCACTTAACTTCTTAGTGCAAACCCCAGACCACAGGCTCTACCCAACAAGCTCTTTTTCCTTTCTTCCCCTTGGACTGTGCTTACAGACTCTCATCTTACTGAAACACAATGGAAAAGACAGTTCCTCATTTTGACTCCTGTGTTTTTGCTGCTGTTACAGATGCCTGTGGAGGAGCAGAGATGTGCAGCCGTTTGGATCTGCATATTTCACTCCAGGATGCTTTGACACCTCCACCACACTCACAGAGAAAAAAGTATCAAAGAATTTTAAGTACTCGTTGTACTAATTTAAGAACTAATTTGACCCCAGAAGGTCCTTTACAGTGCCTATACTGGATAACAGGCTGAAATAGGTGACTCAGGGTGCCAGGCTCCCTTCACTCGTGTCTGACAACAACCAAAAATCCAGTGTACTGCAGGCCTTTAGAGTTTCTCCCACTATTTGGATGCATCCATAGGATACTATGGAAAGATCATATTGTGACAGGTCTGCAGAAGCTCTCTACTGGCTCCTGGCACATTTGTTGTACGTGAAGATGACACATTTCCAGCCTCTTGAATCACACCTTTTAAGGACTCCATATGGGACCTGGATCTGAAAATATTTTGGTGTATTAGTAAAAGTTTTACTTGTCTGTGAAATCATGTGCTAAAACATTCTCATGAGTCAAGTCACTTGAATAACTTTGTCCTTAACTTTCCCCCCAGCTACATCTCTGTGAGACTATTTAAAGAAAAAAAAAAAAAAGAAAAAAAAAAGTAAGAAATTTTGATTCAACATTGTTTTGATATATATTTTGTACTACACATTTTCTGGTGCTAGCCCATATACCATACTATTTTCCCTGAAAATGCCTGACTTATACATCCAATTTAATCATCACTCTTGCATTCAATTAAAACAGAAACATTATGATGTTAACCCCCTACAACTGGCTTAATGGAGACTTGCAGACATACAAAGAAAATTATGCTCTTTAAGTGTTTGGAAACCCCTCAACTATTACAGGAGAGATAATCTTTCCAATCTCATGGCCATGTTCAAGTATTAGCCAAAATTATAGCCATTAATGTGGTGAGAAAACTGTTTTTCAGTGAGTAAAGGTAACTTAAAAGGATAGCAGAGCACAGCAACATCACAGCCCTCTTAAATCACAACAGAGCTACTTTTATGATCTTAACCTACCTGAGTAGGTAGTCTTAAATGGTTAGTGAGTTATACAGTTGTCTGGTTTTCATCTGGATAAACCTACAAGTGCCACTCTAGGCTAGGACTTCTTGGAAAATACCAGGAAAGAAGAAGAAAAAAAAAAAAAACAAACAAAAATCAAAACAAAAAAAACCCAAAGAAAACCAAAATTACCCTTGTTGTATAAAATAGTCCCATAACATACCTCCCAGTTAAACTGACTATGTTTTGTATTGTTAGCTTCATTGACCTAGTGATGCATTTGCAGATTTAAATATCATAAACTATATATTTCAATTCTGTGAAGTTTTTCAGGCTCACAAGTGTAGAGGTGTGTAGAGGTGGTTCCCCTGAAGAAGTAAGCCCTGGAATAATTCCCTGGGAAACCCTGTCTTAGGTGCACCAAGCAAGGCTGACTCACATGTCCTCCATGCTAATTGTTACTAGAAAGTTCTTGGTTCTTTTTGTTACCATAGGTTGATTTTTATTGCAGAGATTTTAATATTCCTAATTGTTCTTCCTTATTGGACCCTTCCCTCAGACCCCACCTTAACTCCCCTCCCACACCAAAATGTATAACTACCCCTGTCTGACCCAAGCCCTGTGCTTTTAGCACTGAGCCTTCTGGCCCCTTGTTACTGCCTTTTTCCAGTTTGCTCCAAATACAGTGTATAGTTTACTGTTTGTTATTTTTGCATTATTAAAGTTCAGTTTCTAGACAATTAGATCAAAGCTGCCTCTCTCTCATCAAGTCACCATTGGAGGCAGAGTCCCAAAGAAACTCAAAGGAGTCCAACCATCCAGGCTCAGACTCTTGAGAGTTTCACACAAGAACACAATAAAAAGTCTTGGGACTGAAGTCTCAAAACTCTTGAGAGTCCCTATACTCCAAGTCCACATTTAATGTCTTAGGTCTGTGATGCCCCAAGCAAGCAGACACAGCCCCTCCAGAGATCTGTGGAATCTCCTTTTGTCTAAGGACATTTTGAAGCTCCCTGGCCATTTACTTAAATTCTTGGGGCAGAGTTTCCATCTCCTGATTCAATTATATCCCTCCTTTTCAAATCAGGACCATTGGGAGGAACCAGAGCACTTGGTGAGTGTCAGCTGATGTCCTGTTATCTTGCTGTGGTTTTACTGCTAAATACTACACTTCTAACATTGTGATCAGCCTTAGAGGGCAATCTGTAACATATTCAACACATTGCAAGCTGGAAATGGAATCACTTCTGCACCCAGTAGTACAAAACCACTGAAATGTTTTTAACACTTCTATTTTTAATAGGGTCGTTTTTAAAGGAAAAAAATTTTACACACTGGATTATAAATTCATGCTTTGCTTGTAAGAAGAGGACATTCTGTGATCCTTGACTAGAGGGGTTCATGGAGGGAGCAATGCATACCAAATAAACCAAAGAAGAGCCCAAATTCCCATCAATTCAAACAGGAAATGAGAGAGGAAGAGAGTTTTGTTTTCCTCCACATCTTTTTAAGATCAATTCTTTTAACTCTGAATTTAGTACTGCTTGGAACTAAGCCTGGTTGAAACAATTAAATGATTTACTATTGTTTAAAAATAAATGACTCCAGAGTATATTTTAAAAGTACTTCTGTGGTTATTTTATTCCTTTTTTTTTTTATTTAGAGGGAGAACAATTCTTTCTCTATACTTCTGTCACCAAAGGGAAAAAGAACAACTCAGGCCCTGTTAATTAATAGTGTAAAAATATTTCTTGACTTTGAAATGATTTATTAAACTATTATATGGTATTTCAAAAGAGGGGGATTAAAAGTATACGGTGTTACTAATGTATGTACATAAACTGATGCTTAAGTAAATGAGGAGTATATCACAAGAAAGGCATGACTTGGAAATGGCATCAGTTTCCCTCTGTTTTCAATTACATGTATTGCAGGCCAATTCCCATGGCACAGTTTTCAGGGGAGGAGAAAAGAAGATGTACTCAGTGCATTAGCAAAAGCCAAAATATTAAAAGGAATTCTTTTGTTGACATGAGGCCCCCTTATGAGCAATATGGAAGGTATAGTATTGGGGTGCTTGACTCAAACCAGGTGGGAGCAGGCCAGTGTGTGTTTTTAGACCTGTGGCACAACTCTGTCACCCAGCCCTGGGAACAGACAGGAGGCTGCTCCAGCCTTTGTCCTGAACACCTTCCCTGACGCAGGAAACATCTCTTCCAAGAGGTCTTGCTGTGCTTCATTCCCATCTGCCTGATAAATGTTAGCTGGAAAGCCCAAGGGGATCCTGCTTGGGCTCGTGGTTCCTGCATGGACTTTTTTGTGGAGACACATTCCCTTCCCACACTCCAGCCAGCCATGTAGGATCAGCATTTGTTAATCAGACTGACTGTGTCTGGTGGAAATGCAAGCACAATGCCACAAGATGTGATTATTTGTCAGCTTGCCACATAATCATAGAAAGAACTGGCTGCAAGGTAGTTTATTGTGAAACTTCTCCATCTGATAGAGGTGTGTTTTGCACAGCAAACAGCACTCACAGGATTCAGTGCACGCCCAGCAACTTGTGAGCACACCAGTTTTTGTTCCTCAGTTTGCAAAGAGCTGAGCCCACATTAACTTCAACCTGCCTCTGCAATCCACAAAAAGGCCACACTAGCTTTTAGACTTGAGGGAATAGAGGTTGAATTGCATGGCCATTTAGAACACCTCTGAGGTAGAAAGATTTATTAACTACTGGAAACTGTGGTTCTACACATGGAAGTCACTGAGGTTACAATTTTTTACCAACAAAATCAGTTTTCTTCCAAATGAAGATTCAAAGCTGTCTCTAGACAGCAAGTCCAACTACCTTTAATCAGGACTTGCTTGTCATGAGCAACCAGCATGCAGCAGCTGACACCAATGCATGGTCCTTTTCACAACTTCAGGCCTCTATTAAGCCCAGAGAGGTTAAATAGTCCTTCTGTAGCATTTGAGAAGACAAAGAACTCAACAAAGTTCATACTTTTTAATTTCAACTACACTGAAGTTTAAGTTGTGAGAACAAATAATTATATTCTTAATAAATAATAACTTGTTGTTAGTGGCTGTTTGAAAAACTTTAAAATGAAAATAATCAATCTAAAAAGAAATGTTTTGTTTTTCAGTGAAATACGAAAAACCAAAAAAAAGGTAAAAAGAGTTGCAACTATTTTATTTTCTCAGCTTTTGAGGACAGTTCTAAGAATGTCACTTAAGATGAATACAAAATATTGTTTCGTTGTTTTGGCTCTAGATGGCTCTGCCTGAGCAGGGGCATTGGGCCAACTGACCTCTGGAGACCCTTTCCAACCTCAACCATCCTGTGCTTCTGTGAGATGGTCAAGTGAAAGTCAAAACTTTTCCTAAGTATTTCCTTCCCCTGCTTCAAATTAATCCACCTAATTTGATCCTTGAAGTCCTGAGCTCCTCTGGTGTAATATAAGGTACGTGCATGAGATTCTGACAGAAAACTTTCAAACCCAAGGATATAACACTTCCTCTCCCATTCCCAAGACACTGCTGGTCTTCAGTTTCAAGTACTCTCTCCACCCTTAGAAACTGCATCTGCCTTAAATCAACTACTTCATGGGTGGTGGAGTTTTTTTTAGTCGGTTTTGGTTTTATTCTCATAGAAGGGGATACAGTATCAAAGGAAATAAGCACTGAAGATTTTTATTCCACATAGTCCTTTTTCCAGTTTGAAAACATTTAACCCTCAAGCAAAGAAAGGCACACTGCCTAAATGTGCTGTGGTGATACCAGGCAATAAATACAATGCACATATATTTTTTCCTCCTTCTTGCCTCAGGTAAACATTTGTTCTGCAGTGTTACATTTCCATCAGAGCATTTTGCAGAAGGTAAGATTTTCACATTACCCAGACACCCTCCTTTCCCAGACACTTACATACAACCCTGCTAACTTCCCTCTATTCAAACTAAGCAAACTGAGATAAACTGGCTAAATGTAACTACTGACATTAATAGGGAAATTTAATTTGTTCCTTAAGCTTTAAAGCCTTGTTTGAAAGAATTTTAATTTAACCTTGCTACTGGAAATCCTTTTAAATACTCTACCATGATAGGATGTGTTCTCTCTCTTTTGTCTCCTTCTCATTCATCGTCTTTCATGATAATTCATTGTTTCAATCTGTAATTGCTGCTATTGCTCATAACACCTTGAGAAAAAACAGGATCAGAGATTTTTTCAATAGAATAAACAGAAGTGAACTCCACTGAATGTCACCCTCAGGGCAACAGGGAAACAAGCTTGAACATGAAGCAAGCACTTGCAAAACAATACAGGAAAATACAACTATTGATGCCTTTAAAGAAGTTATACTGAACTCAAAGCTGTGTCTCGAGGTGGCTTTTGTTTCAGCTTCCAATATATCATATGCTATATGGCCCTATGCAGAGAAAAGAAACCAAAACCCAACAAAACCCTCACACTTTTGGACAACATATGTTCCAAATGTCATTTACTGTTTCTATATTCTTCTTGCAGATTTTCTTCTTTTAGTTGCTTGAAGTTACGCCAATCTCGGATCAACCAAAGAGATTTAGAGAGTGAAAACTTATGGAATTAATTATTTCAAGTAGGATGACATCTCCACTCAATGTACAGAATACATTAGAAGTTTAAAGACAATACAAGGTAAATGATGCCTCATTTACATTTTTTTTTCCAATTAATTACTATTCTTTTTGACAGTTTGAAAACAGAAAATCCAGCACATAGACCACAACAAATTAAATAACTTTCAGGACTGCTCATGATTTTGGCACTGACATGGTAAGAAAGTCAATTTAGTTTTAATTTTCAAGAACATTGACAAAAATAACCACTTCACTGTTTCATCATCCAATCTTCTTATTTTGGAAATATAAAAAATCTTCACCAACTCTTGTCTGTCACCACAAGTCCAATGGAAGTTTGTATCCTAGACTCACAAATTATCTTAATGAAGGCTATTTCACTCCATGAATCCCATCCTTTGGTAAACATGACCCACAAAAAGATTTTTACTCAGCAGCAAACTCAAAAGCTGAAAACTGTCTTGTATTGGCAACTTCCATGTGTCACATAAATAGAAAAAAATTGGTAAAAAGCCCCATCTTTTAAAGCTGCAAAGCCTCCTTTGCTTAAGAAATGTGACATCACATGTCAAAATTCAAACCATTTACTATTTAATGAAGATACTGTAACAAAAAAAGAGAAAAGATAGGGTTAATACTGTTAACTCCGCTGCTCCTTTTCCACTGAGGTGAACCTTGGTCTTGGGGGTAATCTTGAGGAGATTTTATATTTCTATCAAATACTTACACTTGAAAGTGATACAAAAGGCATTTAGAGTGACAACAACCAACAATCTGTTCTCAGGAAGTGACTCCCAACATGAAAGCACCTCAGTAAAACCTGATACAGAACAGAGGACAAGCTGCTAGGCATCACCACAAGCCAGACTGCAGTTTAAGAAACGTCCAGTAGATATCCCAACTTCACTCTTGAATACTGGCAACTGCCACAGCTACACTTTTTCTACTACGTAATTATTGACAGGTTGGAAGAGAGGAATTGAAGAAAACTTCCTCTTTTTATTCCTCATTCAATAGCTCCTGGTGTTAATCCCCAGCTGAAGAATTTAAGTCATCTTCATGATACTTGTTTATTCAGACAATATTATTTTATTTCCAACCATAAAATATTTTCAACCAAAGCTTTGATATAGTTAAATATCTTAAACTGAATGAATAGTCTTTTCTTACTTGGTTGCCAGTTCAGTGTATCAATTAAAAATTTAAACAAATTAACATAATAATTTAAAATCTGCCATATTTTGCATGTAAATAATCACCAGCCTAGAAAACCTATTTAAAAGTAATTATAATTATTATAAATCTCCCTTTCCTCAATAGCCTGCTGGTGATATTAAAGAATGGATTCAATCCCTAACAACATTTCCTTAAGTGATTCATCACCACAGTTTCTTTTTTGCATCATCAAGATTCTGCTGGGGATTACACGAGTAACAGGAGCTTTATGTAAATATTTGAAAATAGGTTCAAAATGCACTGTTAGAATTTTTTCTTGTTTTACAGAACATTGCAGTAGTCTCACTCCCTGGTGGCAAGTACCTGCAGAGAATAGAAAGACTTCAGTCCCACTCAGCTTTTGAAAACTCCTTTTTAGATAAACTAGCTGGAGGTAGTGCTTTTGATCCAAAGTTCAGGTCCCAGCAGGGAAATGTTTCTGACAGATCAGCTGGGTTAGCAGGCTCACTTACAGCTGCTGCAGAGCGACAGGAGGAGCAAGTGCCATGGCACAGGACTGCAGTGCTGCTTTAAGTCACAGGCCAGTAAGAAAAATAAAAAAAATAATCCTTAAATCTGAATACATTCAAAGCAGAAGTTTATAAATCTGAAGAGGTTGCTGTTCATGGATAATGCATTTACCTAAGATTGCTGTTCCTTGATAATGCATTTACACATCAACTCCCAGCTCCGCTTCATTAACAGGAAAAAAAAAATTACCTACTTCTGTCTACTTACCTGCTTGCTTATTTGCAAAACCTGCTAGTAGAATGGGTAAAATCTAAGAATAGAATGTTAAGCCATCGAGCTAACATCCATCAAGGGAAATTGTTTATCATTATAAATGGAAGACATGCCACTTGTGAATGTTTATGTAGAGCCTAGCAGCTCTACTTCACTTAAATGGTGCTTCACAAGCATCTTGAATAGAAGACAGTCCTAAATTCAACTTCAATTTCTTTGTAACTGAGAAAATAAAAGCAGGGCAAAAAGCTACTAGATAATATACACACAATTCGAAACACTCCATATTTTTGGCATTTGTTCACCAAACTTCAGAAACACGTAAGAGCACAAAATCTTTTACTTTTGTATTCCAAATCAAAAATACAAAAATCAAAAATACAAATCAAAAATTGAGCTCTCTAATGCTTAACTTCTGAAGAGTTGCCACTGTAAAGCTCAGTTTTTCTACAACTCAGTCTCAATATTTGCTAAGCTACTCAGACTGTCACAAAGCTGCTCAAAGAGACTTGGTCCTTCAAAGTGAAAAGACTTAAGTTTAGGCTCTGCAGGCTCAAGCAAGCTGCTGTTTTGTTCATATGAATTGCACCAGTATTGGCACTGAAAGCACAACCACCTACTCAGCTTGTTTACACTTGGGCAGAAAATTAAGAACAAGATGATTACTGTAAAGCACTGTCCTTCTCCAGCCAAGGAATTTTAGTATCAAGGATTCTCTAAACTAGACTGATTATTAACTAAAGTTGAAATAAGCTTTGACTCCCCAAAGTCATTTTGGGATACCATATTGAGAAAAACAGGAATTTTAGCTCAAAAGCCAGCATAAACCTAAACAGGCACCGTGTTTTCTACAACTTTTAGTGATAGCAAGTATGTACTGGTCAAGCATATCAAGTTAATTCTTGGACTGAAGTCCAATTCAAGCTTATTTGTTTTCCCAAATAGTTTTCTCCCATTCATTTGCCTGCTTTATTACAATAATCCACAATAAACTGGAGAGAATAAAAAAAAAAAAAAACAAGAAACAACTAAAAAAAAAAATCTGAAGTTGGCTAGTTGTTTAATCTGACACCAACCACACTCTTCAAGGCATCTCTGTGTACTCTGATTATGCTAAAACCAGTACAGTAGAGACATCACCTACATGGCACATTAGAGTTCTGTAAACTAGAAATAAGATAGGCCTGCATTTTGGGTGTTTAAGGTTGTATATCAGTTTTGGGATGGGCCTCAGATACTTCAGTGGCCTGATCTACAGATGCAGTAAGAGATGTCAGACTCTCAACTGACCCAGCAATTCATTGGCATTGAAACAAATGCAGTGAATCAGATAAACCCACCTTAAGTTGAAGTTAGCATAATAGCCCCACTAACTGCCACACTTTTCACAGAATAATAGTTTGAAATATGACTGCACAAAACTGGAAAACTATTGGAATACATAGAAAGAAAAGTATATAACTCAGCTTACTAAAATTTTACAGTATTTCTGGCTTCAAGGATAAATACAAAGCTTGAAAGCTTGGCATACATTCATATGTGATTTTTTGAAGGGTAGATGGAAAGAGGTCATGGAAGACAAAACGGAGTCATCTTCTACTGAGAGCAGCAGAAGAGCCTTTTATTTTCCCTGTGAAAAACTGCTTGACTTCTGAATCTGAGACTGAAGCAGCAAGCAGGAGTTTGCATGTGGAAGGGCTCGATTTGTGAGTTATACAAGAATTCACAAAGTGCTGGGCAGGATCCAGATGCAACAGTGCCAGTTGCTTTCTACCATTCCTTACACTATCATGCCTTTATTGGTTAACAGTGGGTCACAGAACAGTGGGCTATTGTCAAACACTGTTTTAAGAGTGTTTTGCCCTAAAAAAGCCTAATGAAGCATGAAGTGAGAGATTTGGGGGTAGTGAGCAGGGTTCAACAAAACCTACCTGCTCTGAATGAGTGAAGAAGTGTATTTTAAATGGCCTCTATTGGAAAAGAGTTACGTGTGCATTCAAAAAAGATATAGCACTCAGGAAAAATGAACAAAAACTCCGCCACATGGCTTAGGTATGGACAAGACGCCAAACAAAATTCTTCCTTGTTACCATTCAAAAATTTCCTGTGTTTTAACTGAAAAGTCCTTTTGATTCATGTCAAAGACATGACTAAAAGCTTGCCAGGGCTCACTGAAGTGTTCCTTCACTTTCCATTAGCAGTCTCTTGAAGCACATGACATAGTGGTTTACAAGAGAAAAACGAAGAATGTTTATTGTGCATTCAGTTCTGTGAATCAATGCACAGATTGATTCAATGCACACACAGAATGAAGCCAGGCAGAAAAAAAGAAATATTCTGTCTTTAAAAAGTGAACCCTTAACTAGTCCAAACTGTATCCAGTAGGTTCTATGGCTATGTAATTATTGCCAGACTATGGTATCTAGGGGACAAGAAATAAAATACATTAGACGCAAGAGACAGAATTTAACACAAACAGCTAAAAAAAGTTTGTTAAAAATGAACTTCTCAAGTTTTGATGGAAGAGGAAATAAAGGGTAAGTTAGGTGTGCCTGGCATTGTAAGAATATTCTTCATGACATTGTAAGAGTATTTTTCAATGTTTAAAGAAACTGATTGAACTGAGTGTTTTGGACACTGTTCAGGTCATTAAGCTGTGAAAATGCCAAAGCAATTAGGGTCATATAATCAAAGTTTAATGAGAAGTCCAAGTTAACACTTTTGATTATTGGTGCACTACCTGAAATGGTTTTGAAAATGTACATTCGGTGCTTCTTCAACACCTGAAATCTGTTCCAACACTTGTGTATTGTTCCGAGAAGGCTTAAAATGTGAAAAGAAGGAACAATTGTTTTTCTACTCTGTTTGCCTCCCCTTCATCATTTTCTTGGATGAAGAAGCCCAATCTCCTCCCAGCATAAATGGAAGCAAACTAGGTTTAAACATTTGAAAAGATATAAAGGTTTATTAAATGAATCCAGATTTGACAGCTATTACATTAAATTAAACAGCAATAAAGTTTTACTAGGGTTTATGTACAGATCACAGTGATTTTTCATTGTGCAATGAGGGCTGACTTTGTAACTTTGAACAGTACTTACATATGAGCTACAACAAGCAACCAGCAACACACAACATTAGCCCAAGTGAACCTCGCAAGTTGAGCAGTCCAAACTGATTATGTAGCACACAAATGCCTGCTACCACTATCACTACTTACTACACAACAGAGTATTTATAAAGCAGTCAAGGTTTGCCATAGAAAAGTGCAAAACATGGGAAGTCTGTACACAGTACAGTACAAAAAGGAATCATGCTACAGTCATTGAAAGCTGAAAAATAATTCTATAGCTTAGGAAGCACTGCATCATAACTCTTCTGAATGGCAAGCAGATGGGCTGAGGAATAGCCATATCTTCATTGCTTTCAAAACTGTAAAATCCCTGTTCATCCATTTAAACATGGTTTAGTACCTATATTTGATCCATAACAATGACTTTCTACAGTGGAAGATCACATTTGTTAAAGCTCAGTAGCACACATATTCATTGATCAAGCTAATTTACAGGTAAATCTACAGCATGTTCTTCACTGAAATCATGAAGCATTTATATCATTTGGTTACAAGGCAATTGAGTTTACAATTCATGTTTATCACTTAAAACTCAGACTGGGCAATTAAAAATATATATAAAACTCAAAAATCAAGGTTGTTTTTTTAATGTTTAACATTCTTGTTCACTGATGTAGAATACCAAAGGCCTATGAACTCTCTTGCAAGACAACAGTCCTTATGCAACAGTCTATGCGCAAAAGTACTCATTAACAGAAAGAACCAAAATAAAACGAACTTCAGAGAACACCCTACTTAAATAGGAACTAAAGAAATTTTCTAGTCTTCTTAAAAAAATCCATAAATCCAGAATTCCTAGTGCAGTGTTTACCTGCATGAGCACTCAGACAGAACTACATTAGTAGGCCATGAAGTCCCAGTAAAGACTTAAAGCAGACTCACTTGTGCAAATAAATAAAAGTCAGGCAATAACACCTCATTAAGTCCAGGACTGTAGAGAAAATAATTGGTAACTTAAAATAATGCTTCAAAAATGTTTTGGTTTAATTTTTTAGCTCAGTATTAAAAAAAAAAAAAAGAAAGCAGTTTTGTACTAGAAAGCATGCTGACGAGGTCAGTAGTTAGGTGTATGTACACATGGCTCGGAAGCAATGTAAAGTCAATAGATTATCATTATTAATAACATTGTATTCACTTCCTTAGTCTCCATCATAATGAGTGTCAGTGCATCCACTGCCAGCAATGGATAAGATTAACAAAAAGAAAATCCACTATCTCCTGTTGTTCAAGCATTCAAAACTTCTAACTGCCACTGTGGCAAATTACTCAAATTCAACTTAATTTCCTCAGATCTGCAGACTTAAACACAGAGCAGCTTTGAAATTTGAAGAAAAATCCTGTATTTAGCACACTTTCTTGTTGCAGTATGTAAATTTTCAAATAAGAAACTGGTGTTGTAGTATTCAGAGTCCATAGAATACCGTAAGCTTGCACATTAAGAAAACTCCCAAACTGTTTGCTCCCCCTGATGCAAAGTAAGCTGTGTTTTATGTGTTTCAATTTCCCAATTGATTTAGAATAATTAATTCCACAGATACAAATATAGTGGGCCAGATTCCTTTTTCCAAGAGAATAAGGTACTTACACTACGCTAAAACTGTAATTTCCTATGGATTGTCCTGTATTTCACTATACATACCTTCACAATATTTACTGAGTGGCAGCTGGGGCCATCAAATTGCGCAACATCAAGACAGCTTTGTGATATTCCAGAATTATAATTTTGAAATATCCAGATTTTATTACATATTATACATTTTTGCCAAGTTATACAATCCATTTAATTAGGACTTGCTTTATGAAGAAATAATCTAATACCCTAGAAGTTACAGGTTCTCAATAGCACTTCTGAACTGTTTAAACAACAAAAAAAAACCTGAGGTCATTTTTCCACAAGGAGACTCCAGTAACAGACCTGCTGTAAAATAATAAACATGGTAATTTCAGTAGCAATTACTTTAGAAAAACAAATCTTTGGCCTACATTTCTTTTCACTTTCAGATCAAAAATGTGGATAGTAGCTTTTGGGGAAAACTGTCTGTATGATCTAATCAAACAGTATTATGCAGAGTCATAAGTCATAGTAGTAGAACTCCAGAGAGCTGATGTGCTCTGAGAAAAAAAAAATTTGGTCTAAATATGATAATTTCACTCGAAGTTATCTAAACCCACAACATCCTAAAGATTGTAAGTATTTTTTGTAATTGAAGCATTTCAAAATTAACTCCCTTATATTAACGTAAGTATCACAATATGTAACATGAAAAAAACCCTAAAAAAGATATTCTGACTAGTATTCAATCTACCTTCATGTTTCTGTGCATTCATACATATACATACATATGTGCACATACTGATATTTAGTGCTATTTAAAATTAAGCAATATTGCAAATACTTTCAAAACAGTGTGCTCAAGCTGCTAAAAAGATGTTAGTACAGGATGAAAAAAGAGACTGTGCATCTAAGGTTTGAACTCTGTACCTATGAAATTGCTGGCAGCAGGGACTAGGACATTTTCAAAAAAGGAGGAGCAGAAAAATAAGGCTGTACTATATATTCAGTCTTCCCTCTGATCGTCTGAGGTGTTCAGCATTCAACAACAACTATTTCACTAATGAAAAAGGTCTGTTATGGCTCATGCTTTACATTTGGAGAAGACTAACAAGCTTGTGAGGGAACAAGTCCTGTCAGAGCCAGTTAAAGCTCTTTTAACAGGATGGACTGACTTGCAAATTTACAGTGAGTTTTCATGTGAAGAATCTCATTTCAGACAGTGTATAATCACTCAAAATTCTGGTTTTCAAAGAGACATAATTGTAACAGAACTTCATAAATTAGCCATTAAGATGCATCTTAAACAACAATAAAACATGCCCTTGTCTTTCTGCTTTCAAGTACTATGGTTGTAGGTGTGAGGCATTGGAAATTTTAGGTACAAATCTTTTTTAAAACATAATTATTTTTTTTACAAAGAATTATAAAATGTATATAAGATGATGAAAAACTCATTTATCCTTTTTTAAGACTTTTATTCCTAAAGAACTTGAAAAACATTATTTGAAAAATAAAAATCATAGACTCTGCAAAGTACAAAAATTTACATCTTTGCACAATTCCTGTGCTTTAGTTGTACTGTATTCATTATATACATATATACTAATTTGTGCTTTTAATTACACAAGTTTAGTATAAACTTATAAAATTAAGTCTATGAGTTAACTATGCAAAAAGGATCTGGGAATAGCAGGAAACTTAATTCAACCATAAGTTAAAAAAAATAATCCTAAAAATATCATTTTAGTTAGTCTACTTCGGAGCAGACTATCATTATTACAATTTACTAAACTAAAGTCAAATGTTTACAGCAAAAAATTATTCCTGCCTGCCTCCATCTTTTTTGATATTTATTACATACTAATACACATATCTGAATGCAGTATCATTCTTAGCCACAAAGAAAATCTTCCTTTACATCTGAACTCCATCGTTCTTCAGACTTGCTCTTATAGCAGTTCAACTTCCTTCCAGTTTCTAAGACAAAAAAAAAGAACACAGAACTCAAGGTGGACTATTTGAACTCAGTAACAAGTACCAACCTATCACATTTATAACAGAGAATATACAGAGTACGGAATTAATCTGACAATCTTATACCTCTAAAGTCTGCATTCTTAGTAGTAAAACCTTACAGTTTTATCGATCATGTTTCCTTATCTGTCAAATCAATTTAGGTATTTCTTTTTAACACACTCTTTTAAAAAATTTAAGGACAGAAGGATTAAAATATTTGTATGCAAATAAACCTTCATCACTGTAGAAAACCAAATGCTGTGAGGTAAGTGATTTTTGTCACTTCAACCCACTATGCATCAGAAAATGTAATTTCTGCATATGGTTCTCACTCACAGATCTGTAACGTTTCAAAGGGCACTCTTGACATTCAGACATACCTTGTCCAGTGTAGATGATACACTCAGAAGTTCTTGAAGATTTCTAGATCTTTAGGAGGTACCGGAGGTGTCTTGTTCCAGTCATCTTCAGGATAAGCTTCAAAATTGGAAGTATCACCATCATTGGATACTTTGGGCACTATGGGAGGCTAGTCAGAAGAAGCACAAACAAAAATGTTAGTAGTTTCCTCAATGAGCTTCTCTCCATCATACTACTCTGTAAAAGATCTATTGAACAAAAAGAGTACAGATTTACAATTCACCTTTTCCCAAATAATGAATGGCATGAGAGAAACTTGCAGCAACACATATACATTCCCATACTTTGTCAACTTTACACTTTAAAATAATATGGTTAAAAGACATTTAGAATAATTAATAACTAATATACTGAATAGAGATACCTATTTTATTGAGAACTAGCTTGTTTTCTACTAAGAATCTCCATAGCAGAAGGGAAACTGCTATCATATTGAAGGAAAAAAGCTTGGTCTTCACTGCTTTCAAATAGATTGATTGCTTTTAAAGAGGATGAAATTAATAACTTCTGTCTACCAATTGTGGTTTTTCTTAACCTAGCAATAAATTCAAGCAGGTAAAGAAATTGCTTCACCATAACTCATTTCACAAGGATGGCTATAAAAGCAGCTTCATTCCAATAGATTTTTTAATGAAACTTGAAGGTGCCAAGAGAAGTATCAGTTTTCTATTTGTTTTCACAGAGGATACTTTCAATTTCTAGTATTGCTCATTAGCTTCAGAGTACCTGTAGTTTTAACTTGTCTTAAATCTAACATTGAGAATACTCCACACTTCTGGCCACCGACTATGAGATAAAGATCCTTTCAGGAACATTTCATTAATTGCAGGTGTTAATAAAGGGCAAACCCCTTTTCCTCCCTCAAGGAACATTCATCTCTCTATCCTCTTCTCAGCAACTTGGAGTTTAACTATCATGCTGAGTCCAACAGAACACTTTAGAATGAGCAAACCTTATGGATGATCACTGAAGTGGCTCAAAGTTATACCACAGACAGAACTATAAAGTATGGCAAAATGCTATTCTGCATATCCTCAAAAAGATAAAAGCCTGGTTTCCACTAGCTCATGAGCTCTTATCTGATTTTCTGGGCTTCTCAAAACAATATCATCAGTAGGTTTTCAGTGGGAAAGATGGGTCCCCATAAGATAGTAGTTCTAAACTTCAGCCAAAAGCAGAGTCCTAATTTTGTGTCTGGCAGCCACAGTAATACTGCCCAGATGCTGAGGAAAATGTGCAGAATCTGCTCTGCCCCTGAGAACTGTCTGCTCCACTGCAGGCAGCGCCTGGCACCCCTCCTCCCCGTAAGCATTTTGGCAGAAAAAACAGTTTCCTGAAGTGACACACAGAAAGAAAAAATAAAAGAGAGAAAGGATGCCTAATTAAACTATTTTCTCTCTTTCAGCCATTGTTTCTATGATATTGGTATTTAAGACCTTATTAGGGCCATGAATCACTGCATCATTTATACAACAGACAAATTCACACTTTTACAGGGAAAATGGAGCATTGAGAGCATTATTTCATATTTGTAATCTCTTCATCAGTATGAAATTGTGAAAAAAAATTCTTAATAATATAACTGCCTCTAGAAATAACCAAGTAAAATGATGATCCACTTCACATCCTTGCTCCTAAGTTTAACTAAGCACCATCTCATCTTCTAAGAGCTTAATGTAACCATCACAAAGACTAAGAAACAAGTTTTGTATTCATAATAATCTGAATGCTACAGTGACACTTTTTTGATTAATTTTAAAAACAAAAATGCCACACAAAGGATGTTTGTACCTGAGACATTTGATTGCACATCCAACAATAATTTTTAATACTATTTGTTTTTTATTGCTTTGGTTGTTATAGACTTCAGAGTTTATATACTTAGAAAATAGGTTATCATCCAGTTTGTGTCCTTGCAGGTTTTAATAAACAGAATTTATAAGTAAATACCTACAAAAATGTGACTTCATTACAATGCGTTTACATCAAACATCACCTGGGTGGGTGCAGTAATGATTAAAAATAAAACAAACCCACACATTTAAAATACTGTAAACTTATTTTTCTTGAAGAGGAAAGTCCCCTAGAGCTTTGTATTAGATATTATTTACAAGAAT
Source organism: Alaudala cheleensis (assembly GCA_013398995.1). Taxonomy (NCBI): domain Eukaryota; kingdom Metazoa; phylum Chordata; class Aves; order Passeriformes; family Alaudidae; genus Alaudala; species Alaudala cheleensis. The sequence goes on along the minus strand of VWYE01028772.1, from coordinate 152,782 downwards.
ACATCAAGATCATTTTAATATTGTCTCTTTCTCTTTTGATTTTTCTTTTTGGAAGACCTCAGGGTATCTAATTTAAGTGCAAGGGAATTTAAGTGCAAGAAACTAATGCAAAGAAAAGAAAAACAAGTGTTTAATTGGTATTTGATTGACTGCATATGGTAACTCAACCTCTGCTACAGAAAATCACTGCTGTAAAGAATTGTACAAGTTAGAAAGCTCTGAGGAAGGAAAGGAAGAAGGCAGTTTTACTTCCAAAGGACTTTAAAAAGCATTTTGCAGTGTTGATAGCTTTTGCAAACATCTGCCATCATACAATACTAGAATTCAGTGCTATTAAAAAGTATGTTGGAATTACATTCATAAATACTTCTCTTTCACCTTCCCTATTTCTCCTACTCCCATGTGCTTTATATTTTATTAAAACATTTACCTGAATTGAACTTGGCACACAAATTTAAAGCCTAGAGTAAAATACTTGCATATATGTAAGGACAAGGAAAGAAAGAAAAAGAAAAAAAAAAACCCAACAGATTATCAATCTCCTCCACCTCCCCAAATAAAAAACCACTTACAACAAATAATCACTTACAAAACTCTAAACCTGAAAACTGAATTTTTGATTAACTAATCAGCTTCAGCAAACTAAAGCAGGGATTTTTTAGACAGTTGGTATATAGACAAAAATGCAAACAGACGTTCACACAATTAACTCTGCATTGCAAAAAGGCCAATATGCATTTAATTACTCAGTGTGCATACAGATATGTGGTTATACACACACAGACACACAGATGCAACAGCCAACAAACCTTCAACAGATCAGCTTAAATGAACAATGATTTCTCCTTGTGATGTCCTATACAGTATTTGCAGAATGTACCTTTAGTCTCCTTTGAGGTACAGCATCCCAGTCTATAGACCTGAACCATCGATGTCTCTTCACATCATCTGCTCCATTCTTTAAGGAAAGAAAGCAAAATAATTATTTGGTAAGCTGCATGCACACCAAACTATGTATTTCATTACAAGGACTGTGATATCAAAGCAGACTAACAGTCTAGCCTTTTTTCTTTTTTCCAGGTGATAATCATTAAAAGATTCTAAAGAATAAATTCATAGTGTTAATTCCCTGGCAGGTCCTGAGTTCCAACAATAAAACCCAACTATTTTTCATTTGGGGTTTGTTTGGGCTTTTTTCAGTATTCTTCTGACACAATAGAGATCAAGAACAGGCTTCAAAGTACCCAGAAACCTCTACCCACAAATTCACTAGAGTCTTACTTACTTTCATTCTCTCCAACATTTTAGAGAATGCCTTATATTCAGATATACTTTCTAATTCTTGCACTATAAAAAAATGAGGGTTGATGGTGTTTTAAATAAAAATAATGTCTGAGAAGCACATAGTTTTTTCAAATATTACAGACATTTAATGCTGACAGCAAGAGGTTCTCAGTACTGTTACAAAAGTAAATATATTAAAACATTTGTTTTCATTTTAGATATACAGTTAAAGGTGTATTTGCCTTGTAATGATTATTCTCTCTGGGGTGCCTGCTTTATTTATGTACATAAGAAACAAAAATGTCCTTTTTTTCATTATTAGGCTTGTTTCAAGCACAGACCTGTTTTAAAGGCATTAAGCACTGGGGAAGAACAGCTGGTTCTCTGTCTTAGGCCTGATCACAGCACTCAAGATTATACCATGTACAGCTCCACAAAATGAAGCATTATCACTCATTTATGTTTTTTCAGATTTATGTGGAGTGGGACTATCCAAGCTCATACCCAGTGAGGCATCAAGGAGAACCGTATCACCTAGTTCCCTCAAAAGCAATGACAGAATGCTTCACAAGAAAATGTTCAGTGGGATTTACATATTTTTAAACCAATTATTATCATGGAAAAGAGTCAGACACAAGTCTGACCTAGTGTTCCCACCCCAAAATCTTCTTTTAATTAGAAGTGCTTTTGATTTAAGCATTTTAATCAATTGTAGGGAAAATCCCAAAAAAACCCTAAGCAACCAGAGACTAAAAAAAAAATCCCCCAAAAAGCCATAAAACCCAGCCAAACACATTCACCAAAGCCCATGTTTGAATAAATCAAGATTTGCTTTTGTTCTTGCTTTCCTTCAAAACTGTCCAAAGATATAAAAATTTTCACCGGTAAATGAGTTTAAAAACTTTCAGTTAAGAAATCCTCCTGAAAAACACTACAAAGGATTCTGAAGGATAAGAAAAACATTATTTCCTGTTTTTTCTTACCAGTCTAAGTTTGTGCCATATAAAGTCTCCAAAAGAAAACACTGGACAGCTGGTTGAATCATTTATACTTATATCAATACGTTAAGAAAATCATGATTGATTGTGCACCTTTTACCTTCTTCACCTGTGTTTACCATTCAGCGTGCTTTGGGCCAAAAAGCAAACCTCTAACATCCCTTGCCCAGGGAAATAAAAATTTTACATATCTCTAAAGAAATGAAAGATTATACAAGCTAATTTCAGTATCTATTCTCTTCATAAATCTGTTTAGATTAGGGTAAATAATTCTTCCTGGTGGAAGAATATTTGACTGTGCTTAATCAGCCCCACCAAGACAATGACCAGGTATCATAGTACAAAAAGCCTTATACTCCTAAAAATAATTTTTAAACTTCAAATTTGATTAGTGCTCCTTCTGGGATTAACACCTCCACAACCAAAGAACCAAATGAGCTGCAGCTTGTACTACAGGAGTTAATACCAGTTTCTGGTCTAATCTAGGTTTTTACGTTAAATAACAAGGTGGTGGTGGGGGTGGTGGTGAGGAGAGCGGGAAACCATCACGAAGAGTAGCATTAATCCAAACAGGAGAATGATTTTCAGAAAAACAGAAGTACACAGGTTAAACCTTGCATTTAGGATTGCATAACCTAAGTAATGTATGGGAAAATGTATCTGTTTCATGCTGATAAAAACAAAAACTCTATGAAGAGCTGGTCTATATCTTTCCTATCTTTCTTGAGCTGTGTTTCACCAAAGATTTTGCACTGACCTTCATATTTCCTAGTCGTCTTGTTCTATCAACCACAAGCAGCTTCTTAATAAGGTCTCTGAAGTAAAGAAAACATGTTCTTTGTTAAACAGAAGTAATTTATATTTGACTGTCAAGTGTTACAGAATATAGGCATTCTTCCCTTTGACCCATTCATTTCCTCATTTTTTAGGATATTTAAGAGTAAACAATAAAAAAGAATCTAACAGAATTCTTGCAGATTTCTTTTAGTCTTTTCCAAGAAACAAAGGAAAAAACTCTCCCTTGCTTCTCCCCTGCCCCTTGCCAAGTAGCACCATTTTGCTCTTTGTATTTTTGTATTTTGCTGGGCATTCCAAACCTCAAAATGGTTCTCCAATCTGTTTGTCAGAACTCAACACTAACATATATTCAAAAAACAGTTAAAGCTGGACCCTCATTTTTATACTAAATATCCAGGGAAACCATGGAAGAGCTAGTCATCTGCTTAAAACTAGTAACATCTATTATTTAATTGAAAACAAAAAGCTTCACCAAGACACTGGTTCATTGAACAATTCTACATAAAACTAAATCAACATTTTAAAAGATCAAAAGAAGTTTAGAGACAAAAAACTCTTCCATTTTAATAGGAGAGTACTTCAAATATTAAGCCCCAAATAACTATGACATAAACAAAAAGTATCAGAATTTACAGAATTAGCTTGATTACTTATGAGTTGAAAGAAAAATATGGCTTCATATTTCTATAAGCAGTTACATTTTATCTCAAAGGTTATTTTGCTATTTGATTTTAGAAAAATGACATTCTGGACTAATTGCATGAAGCACCAATGACAAGAAAGAACAAAAGTTTAACCATCCTTATTTCTATAATCTCAAGTAGTCCTGAGAGATGACATACAGCATTGAATGCTGGAGGTTAACGAGCATTGGCTAGTTCCAATTTTTAACAATATGAAAGGTCAAACAAAGTCAACAGTTTTATTTACAGAAAAAAACACAAACATAACAATGACACACCTGCCTCTCTCCATCCCTACCTGTAATGTCTACTATCCCTCCCAAAAATAGCACTGTGTCACGTATCCTTGTAATCACAAAAGTGCAAGCAGAAAGAACATATGAACTGGATATGACAGGCAGTTTACAAAGCTGTTGCATTTGGCAGGAATACAATTCTAAAATGCAACTGGGAAAAATTAAATTATCAGATATAGGAATAAAAAAGTCCATGCAGAAAGCAATTTTTAAAACTCTCATGGTCATTTCAGAAAATTAATATTTGAATTAGATTAAATCATGTCACCAACTTACAGTCACCTTTGCAGAAATATCCCCTTCTGATTCACAAAGAAGGCTGTTCCTTATGGAAGAGGCTACAAGGATGACTATAAGCACACTTAAAACAGAAGTAGGACTGAAAAGAAATCCAGAAACCCAAGAACAGATTCACTGAGTTTGTGGCCAAAGACACTTTCCAATTCCTACAAAACCAGACAACACTTAATGGATCATTCTTGACTTGCTTCAAAAATTCAACATAAAACAGTTAAGGGATGAGCTTACTTGGTGATACAGTGGTGTCACTAAAGATGATACTTGCTGCATTGGACTGGTGAAATATCCATTGAATTGAAACAAATAATAGATGGTTTAGTAGTACTTTATTACATTGGTTCTAAAAGTCATTTAAAAATAATTTTAAAATTAATTCAATAGATATGGTGTATGTATCTGGAGAATCAAATTCTATCTGAAGGTCTCTCCAGACTAATAATCACTAAAATGCTGTAACAGTGACATTTCATTTGGAGTTTTCCAAAACTGTCTTTGCAAAGAGAAGTTTAAAAAAGCGGTAAGAAAGAGGGAAAGCAGAAGTGGTACAAATTCAGAAAGTAAAAAGTATGGGAGGGTGATAGGGAGTAGGTGAGTAAAAAATGTCAATCAATGTCTGTAAGCTCAGGTAGTACATATCCCTACGGAGAGAAGCATTCTCAGGGTTCAGAAAGGGAAATAGTTTTGCTGCCTCAGAATGGAGAGTTAAAACACTGCATTATAACACTTCAGATACAGTCTGGATGTGACAGGACCCAAGACAGCCTTCTTTCTGGCTGAAATACTCACTTAGTGGAAAATGAGAGAGAAAACAGATGGGTTAGAAGGTAAGAAGCAGACTGCCTTCACTGGATAAAATAATCTTGGCACTTGGTTTAGGTAGAGATGTTCAAAGACTATGCAGTTCTGCATATTCTGGTTTAAAAGAAGAAAGAGGGTCTGACATACAAGACACTGTGCTCACAACTCACTGCAAGAAAGCAAGGGAAGCCACAGAAGTAGCGTGGCCAGCAGGACAGACTGACAGTGATTGTCCCCCTCTACTGGCCACATCTCGCGTTCCTGCGTCCAGCTCTGGGCCTCTCACTTCAAGAAAGACACTGAGATACTGGAATGTGTCCAGAGGAGGGCAATGAAGGTGGTGAAGAGTCTGGGGGGTAAGTCCTACAAGGTGTGGCTGAGGGAGCTGGGATTGCTTAGCCTGGATAAAAGGAGGCTCAGGGGTGACCTTATAGTCTCTGTAACTGCTTTCACTATATTGCATATATAGTGATTGTTAGTGATGATAACCAAATTTGAAGTGTTCCACTTTCTGATCACAATATTATAGTTCAGTGCACAGAATACTACAAGAGAGAATAAGTTCTCTTTACAAGACCAATTGGATTAGGAAGACCAGACAATGAGACTAAACTAAACTGGAAACAGTGTGGAGCTACTAAGAGAAAGCTGTTACAAAGAGACAAAAATATGAGACACCAGTCAGCCTAAGGGGTGAAGACATGCTTCATTCAGTGCATTCAATGATTCAGTGGAAGGTTAAACAAAAAAAAAATCTCTTTCTCAAATGGCCAGTTTTGCTTTTAACTACTTACCCAGTAGTGACAGTTAGCAAGTGCCTCTCTAAGGTCACTATCAAAACATCATGAATGATTAACACAGGAATAACTATGTTAACACTCCCTCACTCATTCAGTCTGTTATCTCTGGTTCTTAGGAGAAAATTCATGTTTATAATTGTGTTTTTTCTGTTTCAATGTTTACTAAAAATTATTTCAGTTATGGAATTTTTAAATATGGAAAAAAACCTTTTTTCATCTGCAATACACCTTTAACAACTGCTAAAGACCGAGAATTAAACCCACATCACATGTGTAGGTAATACTGTATATTGAACTGGGCCTCTGCTACCATAAATGCAAGTTGATTTTACACTAGAACTTCTAAAACACCAGAGTTCCCTTAAGTAATTATGCTGAGAGTGATCTAAGCGGTATGTATCTATAGACAGAAAGCTTAGTGCTCTCTTTCTGCTCTCCTAATTTTTACTCAGATAATCTCTTCATATTTCTCCTCTTGACCTTCTTACAGTATAAGCCAATGGGGTTTGCACAAGGTGGAAAAGTATTTAATATCCCATAATACACAGAAAAGAAAGGTAAATATCTTACAACTGCCTCACCACCTTGAAGTCTACCAAATATATAAGTTTATTTGGACTGAAAGTGTAAATGTAATAGAAAATATTTACCAACATGATGTTTTAAAAAATCAGAATCTGAAATCAGGTTTTCAAAAAATATTTTATAGAAACAGTGCTCAGGAGGTATTTAGAACAGAAATGACAGTGTTGGGAGTCATGGACTTACTTTACATATAAATCCAAATGCCTCGGGAAATCTATTTTGCCAGCAAGAATCTTCTGATATATACCAAATGGATTGTCATCAAAAAATGGAGGAAACCTATTTTAATACAGAAATTTTTGAGATGTTAGAAAAAGAAGTTCTAAAAATCTTATAAGCTATAACACTTCCCCTCAGAAATAATTCATTATACGGTTCTTTTTCACAGGACACTACCAATCAAATAATATCTTGAAGAATAATTAAAGGCTGCCATTGTAAAACAGAAAACATTTTTGTAAACAACACACTAAATGCAGAATTAAAATTTCAATATAACATTATAATATAATATATATAATATAACAAAAATATAAAATTGCTACACAGTTGCATTAAAATATAATGTATGAAACAAATTTTCAGTGTTAGAAGTAAAAAATGCTTTGCCTTTATCTCTAAAGCCCAGGGATATACTCTCCAAAAGAGCATTACCATTTTTGATCTTGTCCTGTAACTGCAGGCACACCCTTATTTACCAGAGTCTGCCTAAAGTGTTAAAGGACCTTCACAGGAATACATTTTCTATCTAGTTCAGTTAATTGTTGCACTTCTTGAATTCAAGTATATGTTTTGCTAGATAAGGTTTTTGAAACAGTCAGACTGCTCACAACTCTCCAAGTGCAGCTGCCTTTTTGTGTGAACAGATAAAGTTTTTATTTCGTAATTTTCCCCATGATGAATCATAAATTAATATGTAATTAAAATTCTACATCTATATTTTCTATGAAGTTATTTTTGAAGTCATGAGCTAACAGAGACTACTTCTTTTTGTACAGCTACAGTAAGAACTTAGAGTCTTCTGCTGCACTTTCATTTTTAGCACATACATCCCTGACTGCTGCAAAGGTGCATCAGTACAGCCAGCACAGGCAGCTGAGCCCAGTGCCGACAGCTTTCTGAGCGTCAGTCGTGTTCTTAAAAGTTGCCACAGAAAACCTCCCAAGGGAATGGAGTAAATCATTCAATAATCTCAGTCCTGCTTTACCCCCCAAAACATGACCAAAGACACCCTCTTACTATGCTTCTGCCTCAAAATCCCTATAAAATTAAAAAACCTGCAGGTTTTGAGTGTTGACCCTATTAATAACATCCAACCACTATTACAGTTTAATTAAAATATTTTCACATCTCCCTAACATTTTATAATTACCTTCTCAGAGAACTTAACTGTGTGCATACACACACAAATACAGTCCTTGTAGCTTTGGAAATCACTGCTAACACAAAAACAAGGACGAAAACAACATTTCTTCACTTCAAGCTCTTTTTTAAATGTTTTGATACACAAACTAGCTTATTCCTCAGTAAGTACTATACCTTATTTCCATTATGTTTTCAGAAGTATTAATTTCTTCATTCAGCTGGTGATCATGTGGATTACTATTCCCTTTGAAATACTGTAAATTTTGACCATGGCAATAATCAAATTCATCAGAATATTTAAGTAAAGGCATCTGTAGGCTTATGGTAAAAAAGCCCATAATAATTCAAAGCACTGAAAAGCATGATTAAACTATCTAGCTAGGGAAAGACTAAAGGACATTTCTTGCTGGTATTCAGAAAGCCAGAGTACTTTCCTTATGAAAAACTACCTTCCAGCTAACTGGAAAGTAGAAGAATCTCAGGAATAATACTTGTGCTGTTAAAAACTTCTGCTTTGACACTAAAGAACAAGGAAAATGTCATTGTTATTTAACATGCACACGTTTTTCCTACACAAGGACTATCATATAAAGTTTCTTTTTTAGTCAAGCAGTATAAATATCATTCACATTCTCCACAGCAAGTCGACAAATTTAATTTTCTATTTATTACCTATTAGAATCTATAAATGCATAAAGCAATTAGAATATTTTGTAACTATGTATTAAAAAGCTGCCAGCTGCAGTAAGCAGATTACTGTACATTACTGAGGTATGAGTAAGAATAGAAGTACATATAATTTTTTTCATATTTGCTTTCTCACTTCAAAAATCCAAAATTACTATGTCTAGAATTCTTGAGAAATGTTTAAATCACAATGGGCTATATAGTAATTTTATGGCAATTCTGCTTAAAGTGCATTTGAACTCTACGCAAAATGACAACAGCTTTGAAAGAGTTTTCTCCTGGACAAACCAAGTAACTTGATTTTGATTCTTTTTGTAAATGCCAACTTTCAACACAGCACAGATTTTAGACAAAACAACGCAAGCATTGTGCTGGAAGCTACCTAATAAATCAACAAAAATCCCCTTGGGTTTCGGACTTTCTTCCCACCATAATACAAATACAAACAGCTGCCTTTTCACCAACTGAAAAGAAGCTACAGAAAATATCATCTCTGTAAATGGGAGAACAGCTGCAAACCATTCCTTTTGCTAACTGAAGCATAACAGTGGCATGGACATAAGTTTCAAAAACAGTCTGAAGAACAGAAGTTGTAAAACCTCAAGGGAAAACACACAGGTCTGATAATATGAAACTGCACACAGGAACCATTGACCTACTGAAAATGGCAGACCAGCACACCATATATGACAACCAAAGCAAAAATAAAAAACACAAAGCCCATATTAATACAAAAAATTCATATTAGCTGCATATCCGATAACACTACAATTATGATAACATAGCTAATGTTAAATAACAAGTATATTCATCTCAGCATTAAATTGTAACAGAACTCATTTATTCAAAATAAATACATGTTCCAACTCTTGTATTGACAGTTTCAGCTTGTTTAAATTAACTATATGAAGTTGGTGTTATTAATCTGTTAAGGTTTCTTTTCACCCTGTTCCTTACCCTTTCTGCATCTTGCTATGTTAAACCTAAACAGGACCTTGCCTTAAACGTAGTTTGTGCAGAAAAAGAATTCCATGGGCCTCCAGAGATTAAGTTAGGGAAATAAGACACTGTAGAACAGGAAGGTGTGGGTTTGTTTGTTTGTTTTTAGAGAGGTCATTTCCTTACACTCACACCTACCAATTCTTTTCAATTGCTTTTGGGCTTCAGAGAGATTAACTTCAGGAAATAACTAGCAAATGTTTTACGTTAATTTACTTGCAGACAATAACTTAGTCTTCAAGTCAGGCTTTGTCCACCTTCAAAATATTTTCAGATTTCTTAAATCTTCTTTAAATTTCAAGGGATGAAGTTAGCTAGGACTGTTTCTGCAATAAAAACCTTGATAGTAAATATCTAGCCCGATCCCTAGTTGGTGAGGAAAAGCGTTTCAAAACACTGTTACCAAGATCAGCAAAAAGTTGATAAAATGCTAAAAGCATACATTCATTGTGACAACCTTCCCATCTAAAGGAAACATATATAAACCATAATCACTGCCCTCCTTTAATCCCCTAAAAAAATCCTAATAAAGTAGCATCTATACCCTCAATCTTAAAAAAAACCCAAAACAAACAAAAAACCCCACCAAAAACTAACCGCAAAATGAAACACCCCAAACAAACAAGCTTGTATGGAGTCCCTATTGCAGCTTTGGAAAATGACTGAGTGCTGCTGTTTTATTTTTCAGTCTTGGACAGAGTCCCTATCCAAAGCAGCATTCAATCATTATGAAGAGCATGCCTATACAAGCACTGTAGTAAAAAAAACCTTAGAAAATCACACACAGCAGACAGCTGCTCTGTCAATCAGCCTATATAAAACCTCATTTGGCTTTCAGGAAAGTGTAAGCTATCTCTATTGGTTAAGTCTCTAAAAGCCAAAGTGTTCATATTAAGCTACCTCCCTCCCATCCCCCCACCCTGAAATCCAGGTCTCATCCCTTGAGCCAGACAGTGTCATGACGCACAAGATCCTACACAGAAACAATGGCAGCTGCTCCTTTTTTTTATGAACAATATATACCAGACATATTTCAGTAGAATAGACAGCAGTCATACTTCAGCACCCTGCAGTCTTGAGATCTCAATGACTCCAAATATCTTGCTTGACTGCCACCTGTAGTCAGTATGTTAACTTTGTAAACCATGTTTCTATTAGTGGTCTAGTGGAGAGAATCCCATCAACATCTCTGTAAAGCATGCAAATAAAAAAGACCCAATATCCATTTACACTGAGACCACACAGACCTAATACAGAGTGGTCCCACTGAAACCCATGGCAGGAAGATAAATCACAGCTGAGTGACTGCAGTACCTGCACTGATATTAAAGCCCAGACACTTCTATCTACAGTCTCCCCACTGTCTAGGACTAATATTAGCGGCAACAGGCTTGCTGGGAATCTCTTTTTTCTTTCTGAGAATCTTTCATCTCTCTGAGAGCTCTTTTGACCAGCTTGGGCTGCTCACCTTACTGGAAGCAATGGAAGAGAGGTGAAGCCTGTTCTCTCTACATATCAGCCTACATAAATAACAACTTCATATTAGACCCATCAGCCATGCATGCCTGGGTCAGCCAGCAACTATTATATATTTTTATTGCTTTTCTGTCCACAAATTGCTGTGAGATTCAAAGCTGATGTATATGCAAGCCCTCAGGACACTAAGAAAGCAAGTGGTGGGTAGCAATGCCGTGCTGGGTAAAGTTGTGTTGCTACTGGGTGAACTTCACAGCAGTATATCAATGGATTAGAGCTCTGAAGTGATCAGCCATCCATCCGGGGAACCACCTGCTCAGGCAACCTTATGAGCTTGTCCAAACACTCCAAACAAAGAGTCACCAAAATCACTTTGAAATGACAATACTGTGCAGAGAAAAGGATGATTAAATCAAAGCAAGGACACTTTGTTCTGATCATTCTACAAGGCTGCAGATTCATGAGGAAAGGCCACAGAGGACACCTGACAAACCTGGGGACCAAGAAGGTGCAGAATGCACTGAGCCAGGTACCAGGCAGAAGCTCCAAGAACTATGAAATCAAACTCATAAATATACTATGTTTCTTCAGAAGCTATGAAAGCCTTGCTTTCATTTGCGTTTGTCTTATAGTACCCAGCAATTGCTTTCACTCAAACAACACAGCCAAGACAAAAAAAGTAAAAGGAAAATCACGCAGATGCTTTGTTCAGCACACAAGCACAATTTCACATTCTACCTAAATCAGTTATTTATTTAACTGAAAAAAATTACTTTTTGAAATCAGAGGAAATTGAGAAAAATTACTTTTATCTAGCTAATACCAACAAGTCATGAACAGTTAATTACATTAATGCCAGAAACTGTTTCTGCAGGTTGAATTTGTATCTTCTGAAAACACTGCTTATCAAACAAATTTCAAAACACCAAAAGTAGCATTTGAGCTAACAGATTTCAAAAAGATCTATAAAGTTTTCCCCTGCTCTTCTTCCTCTGGTTTAAAGAAAACCAGTGCTCAGCTGTAATACAAACTGTATTTATGAAGGTCTTCCTACTTGCCACTGTGCATTTTTCCAGACTGAAGCTCCCACTGTAACTAGGATTACCCTATGCTGGAAATTAATTACAGAAGTAGTCCTGTTCTTTATCCTTTAAATAAATCCAAACTTTGGCATAACCTGATTTTCCAAAACACATAAGGAAAAGAGAAGCTGTTAAAAAAGTCTTAAATAAAAAAAAACAAAAACAAAGGACCCCAAACCAAACAGAAAACTCAAACCCAAAACATGAAACAAATCCAACAAACTCCAAACCAGAAAACATTCCCTTACCAACAGTGATGTATGTTCTTTTGTAAAGCTTCCCAATTCCTTTCTTCAAAGGCAGAAATTAAACTACCAATAATACATTTAGCCCAAATTTGTTAGTCCAAATCTTGTGAACAGAACTAGCAAATAATTCTGTACTACATAATATTGCTGTGATAGAGTAATTATCACTTACCCTGACAACATCTCAAATATAAGAATTCCCAGAGCCCACCAATCCACAGCTCTTCCATGGCCTTTACTTTGTATAACTTCTGGTGCAAGGTACTCAGGAGTGCCACAGAGAGTCCATGTTCTGGTTGTAAAAGAAGGAAAAAGAAAACCACAAAACAAACAATAAAGCAGGTCAAAGTGGAACTGAAGTAACAGTAATAGGAAAAACCAAACACATGCATATGAAGTACCCAACATACACCTATGTATTTACTGTACAAAGAAACAGAGAAATAAAAAAGGCCTCTACAAGATCTAAACAGACTGATGATGTTCTCCAATTCTCCTGGAATAGAGATCTATACAAATTAAGAAACTTCCTGTCTCAGAAAATACCTGTGCACTGAGTTTCCCAGCTGATGCTGTGGTACTCTAGCCATTAGACTATACATTATTTTGAATTATTAACAGTATTTTTCACTCTGTAAGCTGCAGACACTGGGAGTTCATGCACTGACAGACCCAGCAGAAGACAAGTTCAATGGCCTTTTCCAGCAAAACAAAGTTTCATTTAGGAAAAAAAAAGGAAGGAGGGAGTTTTTAAAGAAGTAGTAGTTTAAATCAGTAAAGAGTTGTACATACATAAAGATCTGTTTTACAATCTAAGTAGTTTTTCAAATAGTATTGAAATCTAACTTGTTATCACTTCCACAATATTAATTAAAAGGGAAACATTCTCTATTTTTAGTCTTTTAAAACATTTACAAGGTGTAGTTAAGTAAGTGTGATATAAGTAGGCAATACTTCTTGTGATATATTTTAAAGTCATTTTTAGTCATAGCTTTCTATGGTAAGGTCAGAGTAAAACTGCTATATTGCTAACTAATTGAAGCTCAGATTCTATAGACATGAAACAAATTGAAGCTAAGCAGTTAAGTTTACAAAGACCAAATTGCATTTGAAAAGAAGAATATTTTGAAATAATTTCTTCCAGAAATGTAAACTTTTCTTTGTAAAAATGCCCATGGAGAATTTGCCTGACTTCACTCCCTTGACTTAGGTTTAAATGTACAATTGAGAAAAAATGTGCTCTCATTTTGAATGAATTACCCTTCCCCAGCAGCAAGTCGTAAGATGAAACTTTGAAAATGTGCTCACCAATTCAAGAGAAATTGAAATCACAGCACAGAATAAGAAAGAAAACTCCATCACATTTTAAAAGGAGTTCTAGTAAAATATGACAAGGAATATAGTCACAAATGGTCCCCACATATGACTTGCACCAAAGAAAACCTCTGAGTGTTTGTAAGAAGAATTTTCTCCAATCAAACTGGTAACACACTCCTGAACAAATGCATTAAGATGAACAGCAATCACCTTTAGAAGGTGATACTGTAATACTAATTCAACTTCTTTTTTTCTGAGAATACAGAGAAGATGATTGTTCCATCCTACTTGGTGCTGACATGGCCTCACCTTGAGCCCTGTGTGCAGTTTTGGGCACCACAATGTAAAAATGACTTAAGATACTAGAGAGTGTCCCAAGGAGGGCAATGAAGATAATGAAGGGTCTGGAAGGGGAGCCTTATGAGGAGGGGCTGATGGCACTTGGTCTGTTCAGACTGGAGGAGACTGAGGGGAGACCTCATTGTGGTCTTCAACATCCTCACAAGGGGAAGCAGAGGGGCAGGCATGGATCTCTTCACTCTAGTGACCAGTGAGACAACTCAAAGAAATGTCACGAAGCTGAGTCAGGGGATGTAAAGATTGGATGTCAGGAAAAGATTCTCCACCCAGAGGGTGGCTGACCACGGAACAGGCTCCCAAGGGAAGTGATCACACCCCCAAGCCTGACAAAGTTCAAGAAGTGCTTGGAAAATGTTCTCACGCACATGGTGTGACTCCTGTGGATGTCCTGGGCCAGGCCAGGAGTTGGATTTGATGATTCTGATGGGTCACTTCCAACTCAGCATAACCTATGATTACTTGAAATACTTAAAAGGGAGCTCTAGGGATACTTTTTTTTGGTTGGTTGGGTTTTTTTTAAGCGTTAGCCTCGATTCATAAAAATAGTTAAGGAAGAGGAGCTGTACATTCAGTTAAGGCTTTAAATGAAGAATTATGACTTGAATTTCTTTAAGCTTCAGTTTGCTATGGCAAAAGCCAAATTACTCCAGATAAACTGTCAGAAACGTGAGGCACACTTGGCATCCAATGTGCTTCAAGGTTCTTGAAAGTACATTCCTAAATGTAAAGAATACACCATTAATTTTTATCATGAATTTATCTAAACAATATAAACTCTTATTTTCCAAATCAAGCATACTGAATTTTTACATACAGCGCTGCTTTACACTACTGCCATCTAGCAGCTAACTAGATCAGGACTATGGAATAAAGAATAACAACAAAGCTCTGTCATCTTTTAAAATTAAGTATTTCTCCCTCTCCCAAATTTCAAATCTGTATCTATTGTGTGACTTAATCACACTGATTTAGGCAACTATGCCAATGAAGCAGCTGACAGTTTTACTGTGTTTTTATGCAAGCAAGAGGGAAACTGTGAATTAAGGCCAATGTAACTTGGAGTCTCCTAGTTGCACTAGGAAATAAAATTTATTACCACCACATTAACTACTTCTTTAATTTCAATAAAGAAATGTATGTTTACTAACTACACACTTGAAAGAAGCTCATGTTATTTTTTAAGATGTGAATTCTTATTCATGCCCGAAGATGATGACTTGTGTTTCCTCTTTTGTTGGTCATGAAACAGACTTTTAGTATTTTGGAAAACACATCAAATAGATGCTACAAAAAGATAACATTCTAAAATATTTTTTATCATTACCATTTTATGACTACTACATATTCATCTGATATTCCAGATAACTTTTTTAAAAATAAATTACAATGCAAAAAAAAAAAAAAAAGACTGTTCCCTTCAAATGGCTACAAAATATTCACTGTTCCGAATTTTCAAGATAAAAGCTGAAATAGAGGTAAGTGTTAATTGATAAGGCTGAATATACAATTTTAAAACATGAAATAAAGAATCTACTCTTGTTACAAAGGTAAATTACAAAATAATTTTGTGAAATTTTTCCAGAGTACTGTGTGAAGGAGCTCAGTCTTGCTGGTTAATGTGTTTTAGCATTCTACACCACTCAGCATCCATCTCTGTAGTACCTGACAAGCTTTCTGCATATAAACCAGTTTAACAACGTTTGTTTTGGTATTCTGGCAGTTTCTCTGTACTTGTATTTAACAAAGTTTGCTTTATATCCAGCCAACAAAAATTTGCAAGACATTCGCAAACTAGACTTACTGTGTCTTACTCTGTCTCTCTTCAATCCACTGTATAGGACAGTCATGAGGCAAATCCAGTTTAAGGAACAGTGCACAACTATCCCCAATATGTTTAAGATTAATCACTTCTCAAGTTTCTAGAAAGACTCACAGGTAAATTTCTTTTTTAGGAATGTAAACTGAATAAACTAAAATTAACAGTGAATGACACTCTAAAGAAAAAAAAAATCACTCTTGACCTAAAATGTTTATAACTTTGAGTGAAATCTGTCCCTAAAAAACCCATAAAATTCCATAGTTTTGTGCTTCTCTGAAAGAATATGTGAATAAAACCCCAACCTCATAAAAAATCCAAAAAAAACCCCAAACATCCAAACCAAAACAAAAAAACTCAACCAAAAAAACACATAAAAAAAGGAAATCAGATCAGAAAAAAATTTTCAATAAAAATACTATACCCAAAAATGGTATAAGCCGTTAAGAAAGAGAGAGGTCTACAAATGTAACAGCTGTAAAGTTCAAAGGAAATCCTTTTTACAGCCTTCAGGTAACAGTAATTCATAAAAACCCCCTCCCCAACTTCCTTTTTGACATTGCCCTTTTTTAAAAGTAGTGGCACGTCTATTTTATATGAATGTACTTACAAGAAACTGAAAAGGTTATTAAGTCTTCAGTTAAGCAACATCAGGGTGGAAAAGAGAAGAAATAAACAGCAGCTGAGGCAAAGACACACTGTTTTGGAGAAAAATTTAAAATTTTTAAACGTATACTATGAGTGAAAAGGGAGGAAAAAGGATAAATAGAAGGACATACCAACAAGGAACAGAAGGAGCAAAGAAAACCTCCTCTCTTTCCTCTGTCTCTAAAAAGAAAATATAAAGAGTCTAGCCCTTCAGAAAACAGTTAGTTTCTGAACTAGTAAGAAGGTGCAGGTGCTACTTTCCACAGTGGGAACATGAGCTATGAGCCAGACACTCTTTCTGAAGAGCAGCTGAACTGTAGAGGGACATGGTGAATATTTCATCCCTTCACACATGGTCATGGGAAGAAAAGGATAATGTCTACAGAAAAACCTCAATTAGGCAGCTACAGAATCATTCATGTGCATACTTATGTATCTGGAACGTGCCAATGTATCCAGAGTCTTCTGCAGACCATATTTTCATTTACCTATTACATCTTCTTTCTACGAATGTTGTTGCTGATCCTGAGAGCAGGTTATCTCACAATATTTGAAAAACATAAATAACTCATGACTTCTTTTTGCCATTCATGTATGCTGTGTATACACACACATCTATACACTTACTGACACCCGTACACCTAAGATTCATGTGTATAGATATTTCCCATGCATAAAAATGACAAAGTATCTCCTATAATTTTGAACAAATAGGCTATGCCATAAACAAAAGCACCTACTGGAGTGCACTAGTGGTTAAAGGGATGATAACTGCGTATTTTTATAGGGACAAAACCAACATTGTGAAGAAGACTTCAGCTAGTGGGGAGAATTATTATGTAGTTTCAGAAAAATAGTAACACAGAAAACTAAACCCAATTGCATAGATAATTACCCATGCTCTAACAGATAATGTCCTTGCTCATTCCAATTTTATGTTCTGTACTCATGTTACCTGTTGTACATTTAAAGGTAAATCAGCTATGAATATAAAACTACTATAATCTTCCGTGGTTCAACACAAACTGATCAACTTCACTGCTCCCCAAGCAATAAGGGAAATACAAACCAAATTAAAACCAGTAGTGATAACCAAGTTTGATTTCCTGAAAATATATTTGAACAAATTTACTCTTAGAGATTCATTTTCCAGGTTGAGAAATATACTACAATGTGAATTATCACATTATTTAATGACGGGTTACTTCTCTTGTGCCCTAAACCCACTGAAACACAAAACAAGAATTACCACTGAGTGGCAGTATTTACATATGAAGACCAAGTCATAAGTATTTGTATGAAAATATGTTACAAAGAGTTTGTACTACTTTCTCATATGAAAGTATGTTATCTCTTCCTGCAAAAAGGTATTTTGTTTTAAAAATAAACTATTAAAATGAAAGGCCAGTATTTGTAGGCCTTTTTGCTTGCCCAGTGCGAATTGAATTCAGATACTCATAATAAAATTCTACAGTTTTAAAACAGATTTTCAGACTTAAAAGGTGACTAGAACTTTTGATTCTATTTTGTGATTTGTCTCATCTGACTGTTACTTCATAAGGGAACCATTAAGTAGCTTTCTCAGATCCACTCTTGTTACTGGTAAGGAAAACTTTACAAAAGGAAGGCCTTGTAAAATCATGGCTCAGGCCTGTTACTTTGGCTAAGTACAAAACGACTTTGGGAAAGAGACTCAGCTGAATTAGGGGTAGAAAAGCAAGTTATCTAACCATTGTGTGTTCACATCATGGTGTATGGTGGTTGGTTGAATTATGTTTGTTATGATTTAAAAGTATGTAACTGATAATGGGCTAACTGTTTAAAAAGGCCTGATTTTTGCAATAGAGGGGCTCTCCTTTGCACCTGCCTGGGGACTCTGCATCACTACGGATCCTCGGGGCACCCACACACTCTCCTTTCCAATTGACCTTGCAGAACTCTCCTCACACACAGACCCGTTGGTAGCAAAAGCAGCACCACACAGGTTGATGACCAAAGAGGATGAGCACCAATGTAACACCCAACTCAGACTGCGCTGCCTCCATCACAGCAACCAAATACGGCCTCCCTCGAGAGGTGACTCAAAGGCATAACATCAAGCCTTGTCACAACACTCTTCTGATACAACAGGCTGGGTTTCACCTCCCTTTTCTTGAATCTCAGTACTCTTGCTTACTCTTAAAAAGATGTATTGTGGTCTTGGAAGAGAAGTCCAAACAGGGAGAACAGAGAAATCACTGCAGGGGAGCCTCTGCATTATCAAAAAGTTTACATATGTAATTAAAGCTGACAGTAGAAGCTAGATTCAAATAAATCAGTTCTGCTGAAGCTGGATTTACGTTTTCTGTCTAGATTTTTGCAGTTTCATTTTAGCCACAGGCTAGTGAAAACACTGTATCCGGTTACAAAATGTTATTATCACATCTCAAAAATCTCTAAAAGGAAACCAGATGGAAACATGAGTTACAAGACATATAGCAATTCAGTATGTATTCAGGATTAATTTACGGATCTTTCTTACTTAAATTACTTCCCTGAACTCCTTTTTTACAACATGACTGCTAAAAACTTGAATATACAAAACCAGCTATATCAAAATATTTTTCTAGGGTTGCTTATGTATGATATTGCTCCTCCTATCTTAAGGGGTAGGATTAGGACTGCTTTCCGTACAGTCATTTTAAAATGATAATTTCTTTCAGATTAAGGGATTTGACATGTGTGAACCACATGGACTGTTAAATCAAATGCTGAGCACCTGAAATCAAACATTTTTTTCTAACTGTTTAGCATGCAAAATGTAGTTACCAGAACAAAACCCCACTTACCTGTCCACCAGTTTTTTTGCAAATCCAAAATCAGTAAGCTTGATGTGTCCTTCTTTGTCTAGCAATATATTTTCAGGTTTTAAGTCTCTGTAAACTATTTCTTTGGAGTGCAGGTATTCTATTGCACAAATGATTTCCGTCGAGTAAAACAGTCCTGTGCTGTTGTTGAAACGCCCCATGTTGCGCAGGTAACTAAAAAGTTCTCCTCCTGGCACATATTCCATTAGCATATATAAAAAACGCTCATCATGGTTGGTCCAAAATCTGTAAGAAAAGTATTGGTTTACTGAATAAAGAAATGATGTCTCTGATTTGCTCTACAAGTAAATGTCTGTAAAACGGCCTCTGCTGCCCCAACCATGTACAAAACTAATTTCTGATTCCTTGTCTGCAAATATTAAACCCCCAAGAATCCAAGAATTATGTAAATTCAAGCAGGTGCCTCAACCTGCATTGTAAACCAGATATCTGAGGATAAGTACAGCACAGGCAAAGAAAAAATTGATAGATTCTGTCTCATTGTACAAAACAGGTCTCTTCTAATCACCAAATAACTGACCTGATATAAAGACCAGACAGTTTTACACACCTTACATTTTATATTATCAAGCATAACCAAAGTGATGGGAGTAGGCAGAATCTGCTTTTGTAAAGACTTTCACGACAAAATGTTCAAAACCAGACATCAAAGAGTTGTCCTTCTCCTCTCCCATGCCTTCTTCCTTAGATACACAATCCCAACTAAAACATCAGATGACAATGCCTGCTCTTCTATGACAACTTCCACAAAAACAATAGAAAAGCAAAAATGACAGCAAAACAAGATTAATTTCTTCAGAAATTCAGATTAATTCAGAATTTATCCAAGGATAGGTGCCTTCCATTCTTCAGACTGCCACCTTTAATTTGAGGGCTATTCCTGTGGTAGTCAGAGTAACATAAAGAACAGGTAAAGAAGAAAGAAAATAATTTTATGTGGATTTAAAAGCCTTAATTACAGAATACAGGGATCTCCTCTTACACATTCCCCTAAATTATGCTGTATTTCATTCAATCGATATTGAACAGCTCACCACACCCCTAAATGTAGCTCAACAGTTAAGAAGAAAACAAGTAACTGGTAACATCTTGAAGAGCACTACCACTTAAAACAAAGAACTATCCCTAATTCCATAATAAAAGATAGAGAATGGCATCCTTACCTACTTCATTGATACAGTGATACAAGAACAGAAGCTACTTCAGCTCCTAGTCAGTGCTTCAGCAGTATCACAAGTATCTTGAGCTTAATCAGGGCATGGAGCTTCGGGAAAGATAAGCAGAAACTGAGCTCCCTGACACATGAATGACTTTTACTCAGAAGATTTTGTTTTCAACACTGGTGCTGAGGCAACCAAGAAAATAAGACAGACTAACAGGCATCAGCTACAGCTCTTCCATTCCCTCAGTGATGGAGAAAGCAGAGGCTTTTATGCAGAGGCTTGTCTTCTGCTTTTATGGAACTTTTTCCCTATCACACTCATCAACATCATTAATTGGCTATTGATGATATTCCAAGTATCTTTATTGACAATGCAAAAAAAGTCTGAAAATGTGTTCTAGGTAATTAGGAAAAGCTGTACCTACAATAAACAACAAAAGAAGAGCAGGAGTGGTGAAACAAAGCAAACCAAACAAAGCAAACAAAGCAAACTTTGTGGGAGACAAAGAGCAAAATCTGACAATACAGAGGGGAAAAAAATTGGACATCTGCATCATTAGGCACAGGATTTTTACTGGAATTAATTTCTTCGAAAACTGACCCTTAAAGGTTTGTCCACAGAAAAATGGATACATTATTTGGTATACATGAAAAAGAGCAAAATGAAGAACTTCTGTACTTGTAATTCAGGTTGCTTGAAATGGTAATTCAATACAAAAAGGAGAGGAAAAAAAAACCTACTGAAGCTGTGATTAGAATAACGTGTGGTGTCATTAACTCTATAATTCAGCTTTACTACAAAGACTTTAGATGCCATTGTGAACTCCTACAGACAAACAACCTGTTTTAGTTTATACAACCTCAAGACATAGTTGATTTTTATTAATTCTTCCTATCTTCCAAAACATGTCAACACTACATCTCACTATGAAGAGTTGCACCACAGTATGACACATTCCTCAAATGTGTCCAGTACAGACTGCCTAGGAATCTCCAGCTGTTGCAAAAGAAACTAAGAAGCATTTTTAAAAAACTGTTTAAAAAAATATGTAGAATAACTCCAGTGTCTACAGCAAAATTGTACCTCCCTATATTTAGAATAGGTATTTGTCAAAAGTAACAGGAAAAGGAAAAGGAAAGTAACCAAATCTTTACATATAGGAAGACATATGGAATTTCTGAAATGATTCTGAAATCAATTATGTGCAGCATTATTTTATAATTTTCCATCATAAAATCCTGAAATATTATGTTGCATTGACACCTATTCCCTGATTTGCAACCAAAGGAGTTGGTTATCAGTGTTAAAGATGGTGAAGCTAACTGAAAACATAAAAAACCAGACCATGTTGATAACATACTTTAAAAGCATTAAAGCTGAACTATATAATTTTTTTCCCTATTTTTGTTAAACACAGTAAAACAATTCACAGAAAAAACCCCACACATACATTGGGCAGGAGGTGGCTGAAAAAAACTTTTAGTCACCTAAGAAGCTGCAGAAAGTGTTATTTCTCATACAGTCTAGTGATAATCAACCACAAAGGCTTGTTTAACCTAAAGCACATAAATATTGTTGTGACCTAAATTTTAACTACCTCACTTAAGCTATGTTGCTTGGAGTCTCCTCTGCCAAGGGAAAAAGGCATCACACAGACAATTACATGAGCATAGCTGATGCAACATCTCACTGGACATTTCAACAGAAAAGGCAGAGCTCTAGAAGACATGAAGAAGGTTTGCCTTGCATACAAAGTGAACTATTTGAATTGTGTCCTTTGGCAAACTGAAAAATCTGATATTTTGTAAATAAGGTGTAATGAAATCCAGGAAAACTCTGGTGTTTGGACTTTTGATCACTTCTATATGACCATGAAACCTCCCACCCCTGCATCTGACATCTCACCCAAATTTCTCTACTCCTGCTGTTCCTGACACTCAGACCTATTGAGATGAGTTTATTTGGGAATTTGCTTGTTGGTTTTCTTGTAAAGAATTTCCAGATGTACATAGATATTTATACAAAATCCTGTTCCCCCCATTCCATCCATACTTCAACCAGTCTAACCAGATGTACTAACCCTCTCTATCTTGCTTGCTTCCATGAATCTCAATCTCTACATATTCTAGATCTTGTCTTACTGATACGATGCCACACACAGGATTTCTGAACACTATCTGGAAACTAATAGCATCATGATGCTGGAAAAAGCCAACACCACACCAGGGAAAAAGCCTCCTCCTGCAGGGCTCATTCCATCTTCTGAATGACTACCACACTGTTGCCTTCTTATTTTCCCTCTAATACTTGCTTAACCCTGGCAGGAAGCTGCACTCTGTGCAGGCTAAATTAGCTAAGGCTAATTTTGTCTAATTTTATGTAAAACTGATTAAGGCAGGTAAATGGAAACAAATCTTGGTTAATAGCCAGCCATGCATGAGAAAGCATAAATTAACCTGCAATAACCAGAGGTTTAGTTATGCCATTAATATATATGGACTCAGATACACAGTGGTGAAGTGCAGTGGTGCTGTGAACAGGAAAGTATGATACCTTCTCTCTTTAACAATGGGACCATTGGGATCATTAGAGTTACCTCAATTCCACAAAAAAAAAAAAAGTATTCTTTATGAACTGTGTTTAAATCATTCTTTGCAATACGTTCTATCACTTAACAACCTCAAATACAGGAATACCGAAGTCCAAGAAGTGCTGCAGTTATTCAAACTCTTAAAAAAAAAAAAAGTTTGCAGAAGTATGGTTCACTGAAGTTTTTAAAAACTAGATATTCAAGTGCAAGAATATCTATAGCACATACATGTAGACATACTTTCATGACCATTCTGACATCAAGAATAGTTTTAGAGGTCGTTTTGATGAGGCAAAGCTAACAATTCTTCATTAGCATTTTCCCCTCACTTCAGAAGATGTCTCTTCTGCAGTGTGAAAATAAGAGAGAGAAAACACCTTATAATAAATTGTTTGAATGCTTAAATTATACCTCTTTATTTTAAATTCTTGATTCTTCTAAAATATGTACTTCATTCCAATATCTATTTTAATCTAGATTACATATGAGAAATTAAATGCTCAGTATTGGTTAAGTACATAAGAACTTGCAATGAGTGAAAGGAATTTAAAAAATACAACAACTTACAGTCTGATCAAAAAAGGGTGGTTGACTTCTTTCAAGACAGACTTTTCATTGTGCACATGCTGCTCTTGCTTCAGTCGAATGACATCAGGAATGCTCATTACTTTCAGTGCAAAGTAACGCTTGGCCATTTTTTCCTTCACCAGATGAACACGTCCAAAGGTACCTGTGCCTGCAAAGTTGGAGCAGAAACATCAATTTACCATAAAAAGGGAAAAAGAACAAAGATAATTTGCTAAATTTAGAGGAACTCCAATTATTTAGGTAAGGAGATTATAAACTTAAATGTGCACACAGATTCAGTAGGATAAGGAAGCAATGGGAAAAAATACATAAAATTTGCTAATCCTTCTAAAAGTTACTACATTTTTTTAAATCTGCTTATAGTGCACAGTACTATATTACTTGGAAACAGCAGCTGTCTGGCACCCCGTTTTTATAGTTAATTTATTCCTTTTCAAATTCCTTCTAAAAAATAAAGAAATTCACTCTAAAAATAAAGAAGTAAAATAAAAATATATTGACTTTTAAAGAATGCATTAGGCATTTCTCTATTCAATAGTCATTAAAGTTCCTTTTAAGTGCATTGCACTCAAGACAATCATATACAACTGAACTATCTCTTTTAGTTTGAAATCAAAGTTAAAACTGGCACATTTTTGTTGTGCAGCACAGTGTTTCACATTTGAAGATGAACACACATTTCAGCTCATTGGGTAGCTGCTTATTCATTAAACAATGCCACGTAGATTCCATTACAAGAGTACACCAGATACTTTTAATCCCATTCTCAGACAGAAAGGACACCCACTATAGGTGCCACTATAAAGGACACCTGGCATTCAAACCCAGCACCTAACTTGTGAAAGATCAATCTCTCCAGAAAAGTCAAGAGCTTCTACTTCAGCTCACAATTGTCCTCTTCTCTGCACATACCCTAGGAAAGGCAGCACACAGACCTGTTTCAGTATTAACTAGTTTGTTACCTGATTTCAGATTGTGTTAATCAGTTATGATCAATTTTAGAGCAAAGACAATTTCCTAAGATGTGCAAAAGGTACAGGGAAAGGAAATCCATTTTTGAGAGATGGGTAGGAGCAAGAAACTAACAAGTGAATTTCTAAAATTGCATTACTGGGGACATGAGAAACAACAAGGGAATTTCTGCATCTGGAAGCTTCAATTTACATTTGAAATACTTGTTTTCTTTATGTGTATTCTCAGCTGAAAAATTTTATCTTATTTAACAGTTTTTCTTTTCAATCACTTAAAATGTTGTTTAAGACTAAAAAACATTTACTAAAAACCAAAAATACCTATCTTACAAACTAAAAAACTACTAAGTCCAGCAATCCAGTTTTATCGAATTTGCAGCTCCACTACCAATACAGCTTTCAAAGCCAGTTCTCAAGGTAGAAGTTCTCACTACACAAACACATCAAGGATTACCATTGTCCAGGCTCAAAAGATTCTATCAAAGAAGTTTTACGTTCCCACCTGTGCCGAGTTACAGTTATTTAACCATAAAAACTGTATCCAGGTCTCAGAAAAAGCCTGCTGTTATAGCATAGTAAATCATCAGGTTACCCTGGAAAATTTATCATGCAATGAAATCCTTTAACAACGTAGTCACATTACATTACTATACCTGCAACCAGCTTTATTTGCTCAGGGATGGACTTCTGCAGTAAAAAACCCCCAAACAAATAACAGAAAAAACCCCATCAAACAAACAAACGGTCCAAAAGCTTCCAAGCAGAGACATGTGTTCACACTACTTTAAATACTGATTACTTACATCTACACTGTGTGCACAGACAAAAAAAAAATTAACTTGGGTTATTTCTAAACTAGGAGCTGAAATTTAAATTCTGAATAAAAACTATAAATTATATAGACATATTGCACACTGAAACTAGAAACCACCTCTCATTCTTGAGACTTCCAAATGTGGACTCAGGGAAATTAACACTAACCCCATAAGCAAATGTGGTTTTACATGCATTTTGCTACTTGTATGAATGAAGTGTTTCCACAGACATATCCAACAGGAAAGTCAAAAGTCAACACATATCTTATTGTTCCTAGATCTGTAGTGATTACATGTTTCACGACCTGTTATACTTGTTTAAGAAATTTTTATTTTAGAATGCTTTACTTTTCCTTATGCTATTAGTTTATCTTTACAAATCACTAATAGTCAGAAATAGCCATAATAGTAGAAATCACAAATTCTATTTTCAAAGAATAACTTGTCAGGGACTTATTTAGCAATAGTTCTAACTTTGGAAACACTTCTTCCTGAAAATATCTCTGCCAGGAACAGCAAAGCCTGGCAGGCTATTCCAGAATAGTGGCAAGGCCCTAATCTACAAAACCTCTGGGAAAACCAGACGACCACACAGACAGGTGAGAACAGAGAACCTCCCAAACCAGTTTTCTCATTGCACTGATCCCAGGCAGTCTATTTTCAAACATCTTTAGCACAGTTGCAAGCAACTATGAAAATCAAGACCATACAGACCAAGAAAGCACCTAAAGCTTGTTTTCAGACATCTCTCATAATATGTATTTTCTCCCCATCAAGTCTTCTCAGAAAATCCATTAGGCCTGCATCAGCGGGCAGTGCCATACACTCACCATTCCTCCATGGGACAAACTACTATGGTTTTCTTTTTGTTTTGTTTTATGCCTAGCCAGTCTTCAAATAACCAGACAAAGTTTGCATACATAAACTACTGTAATTCAAAATCTCACTTCAAACCTATTCGTACTTTTAGCCATTTCTGCTAACATTTTTAAAATGTTCTTCCTTGCAATTGATAGGGAAGAAGGAGAAACGGGCTGACAGTCAAGGTGGGAGGCTGTAACAACATGTTATCATGGTTGTTTAGCACAGTCAAGAAAATCTGTTTTATGAGAACAGGTTGTTGTGTTGTGATTAGATGGAAATTCTGCCTTTCAGATTCCTAAAAAGAAAACTAAAAACCTGAAGCAATAAGTGGCACTGTGCAAGATGAAGGCCCAGCTCCATAAATTTGAGGGAAGGTTTTTGGAAGCAAAAAGGGCAGTGTTAGTAGTGAGGAGACACCTGGACTGTCTCAACAATTCTGTTAATCGCTGTGAAAGAACTGTTCAATTTTTTCCCCTGATCATCTCAGAGCTCAGCTGTGTGAACCAACAGAATTTGACCTTTTGTGACAGATAAAGTAAACATTCCTTATGATTACCTTAAAATGGAAACATTCTACACTTGTCCATAAGAACGATGGGAATCAGCGTTTACAGATTTGCACTTTGGTTTACCCACATTTATTTTGTATTTGGTTCAAACCAAGAGAACTTGAGGGACATCATAGCATTCTGGATTAGTCCTGGGATCTACCCAGTACTATCCTGCTGAATGAAGAGCAATGGCTTCATACACTCCCTACATACCTATCCCTATCTGTTTATTATAGTACATGTTACCAGAGTTTCAAATCAAAACAAAGCACCTCCATGAGAAGATCATACCTCAAGAAGACAACTGTCCTTACAAAGTCTGAAGGCAGATCTGCAGTTTATTTGCACAGGCCCCTTCTCCCTGCTAAGGCATTTGGTAAGTGAAGGTCTCTGGCCACCAGTAATAACAGCAAGAAGAATGCCTGTGCTGTTTGCAACAAAATTCAGGATTTTCAGGACAATATGGGCAAACAGAAAAAAAAAATGCAAAATGGTAACCACTAATCCAGTATAATCTGTTTACAACAGAAACAATAAAATTCTTGGATCCTATTGCAAACTTTATGTGGTTGCAGAGCTGGAAGGAATGCCAACCATCTTCTCTATTAGGTAACCTTCTCATGTTAAACACAAAGAGATGAGGTCAAAATCTGCAGAGGACCAACTTGGCCTAAGTATCAAATGCAAGGTTATTTTCCATCTTACAAAAAAAACTGGATTCCCCAATACCATGCAAAAACACCATAGCCAGTTTCCAGGATTTTCTTCTCTTTGAAGCCTGGCAGAAAAGAATAAAGAATGTGGGAACATTTCTGATGCAATTTCAGATACTTCTGATGCTAGGTAAACCAATCCTGCAACTTTTGATCAGCTAGAACAATTGAGTGAGTAGTCATGTAGTAACTATTTTGCTATTGATGTAGATGACTAATTTAATGCTTAGACTGCCTCTTTATTTGCTCCCATTAATTAGACCCAGCTGTTTCAGCTTCCCATCCTTTTAATCCCCAGCTCTTTCTTAAAACCAAGTTTGCCTTGCTCAGATAGATACCATCTGTTTTAATGAAGAATAAACTAGGTCATGTGAGCTCTATGACCCCAAGGGCTGCTTTCTGAGTCCCAGAAGCGTTGGCTCTGCCTTCAACAGATGCCCACAAAAATCAGATGCATTCACTTTTATTTACAGTTGGAAGAAACATTTCCTACTGTGACACATATTAGTCTTTATTGATAGCCACAAGCACAACAGAATTTATTCTGTTAAATATCACAGATGAATTAAGTGAATTGTATCAGATTGCAAATTCACTACTAAATGTCAAATTTTGTCTGCCATTTAATCATTTTCTTATTTTGGATGTAACTTCAACAGCCTAGACTAGGAAATGGGGGTTGTCAGTAATTATTAGCAAAGAAGTGGAAAAGTGGCACCGCAAAGGAAAATCCGCCTGCCCAAACGACTGGTAATCAGAAGATAAACACTTGGGAGAAAGATTTAGGGAAACCACAAGGCACAAGCAACTGTGGGCTTCTGCAACAAAAGATGTGGTTGGCACATGAATAGGGCAACTCAAAATGAGGATGATGATTTTGGACATCCCAGTAATGAAGTTTAGATTTTTATTCATGTGTAGTATCATAGACCAATGTCACTGAAAATGCCAAATTCAGTATCTTCACTGTTCTGCAAGCCAGCTGTGGACTGTTCACTGTAAATCTTAGATCACTGCTTTTATAGATCTGCATTACTCTACAGGGTTCAGATCTAACACTGAAAAATATGTCAGAGAAATAAGGAAAGTTTGAGAAGGCTTGTATTAGAGGATCGTGACAATAGGATGCCTTTTTTTGTCTAGAACTGTTCATCTCATACTGCTGAAAAAACAAAAGAAATTTCTGATCACAATTTTTGCAAAGTTTTTTTGTATCCTTCAATATGCACTGAAATCAGCAACAGTCTGATTAAGATCTTAACAGCATAGAAAACAGAGATGCATGTGTAATGTTCACCATGGGCAGCCCTGCCAGAGGAGCTTGCTTCCATGATGCTTCTTATTTGTCTGTTGTGTTATGATTCTATTTTCACCAAGAACCCCTTGAAGAGAGAAAATGTCTTTCTACTCAGCAATAATGTGAGATAGTACACAGCAAGAACTATACCTATCACATACCAGGCAAGGTCATTGGATTACCTGTTCCACAATTTTACTGGCACTGGTATACCAGTAGTTTTCTCTTCTCTTTGTCAAACCAATCGAAAGCTCAGTATCATTAATTCTTTATTCCAGCTCAGTCGAACTTAAACAGAAAGTACCAAAGCACGTTCAAAGTACAGCCTAGCTTTTGACTCTAAGGAGATGCTGTAAAAATTTCAAAAGACCCCGAAGACCTGGCAATTTTTAGGTTCCTTCTTACTTTGTATACAAGGAGCCTATAACAACATACCACTGAAATTACATTTAACCACCTGGAAATTAGTTTAGTCTATTTTCAATTTCACACAAGATTCAATATGCCAGAGAATACCAAGAACTTGTGTCAACTTTCCTTGTTGTTGACCCACCCATTTAAATCTTACTGAACTACAATCCTTAAGAACTAAGGAGATGGGAATCACCAGGCTAATTAACACCCATCAGTCAAGTTTCCTGTTTTTCCACATAGACTAGATACGTGCTTCTGACTTCCAGGAAGTGCCAATCAACTGATCATCAATGATGCAAATTCTTCTGTAATTTCAGGTTTTGGATTTTTTTTTTTTCCTCACACATTACTGTCTCTCTACAAAAATATTGTAAATATCAGGGTGTCTTCAAGCAAAAGAAGCAGAATTCTTGAAAGTTCCTTCTGTCTCTTTATTCTTTCTCTTTTAATTTAGTTTGAATTACTAGAGACCAATAAATAAATGAAAACAGAAAGTAAACAGATTGCTGGTTATGATAGCCATAAATCCTCTCAATTTCTAAACAGCTCTCAGAATACTGATTCTAAATGTATCTCCCATCTCAAATTTTTCAATATCCAAAATCTTCAGACCAATTCTCATAAAATCAGAATTTCCCTACTTGGTTTTTCAATGGTATTTTTCAACTCTTTCTGTGTCTTCCATAACCTGCAATTCGTGACATTGATAAAGAGAAGATGAATAGATGAGTGGATGATAAAGCTTTTCCTCCATACTGAAACTAAGACATTGCAAAATCATTATTACTCCTACTTTTACCTATTTAAATATTACACCTGAATGACAAATATATCACAACTTCAAAACTGTTGTTTTTTTTTTAATAAAAACAGCTGAAATAGAAACTTTTAAAGATGAACTCCTTTTTCACCTAGAAACTAAGTTTAACTTGCTGAACTAAATTAAGGAGGCTTGTTGAAACAGCTTATTTTACATGATACCAAACACCTGCTAGAAATGAAGCTGATTAATCTGTATTAATATAATTTTTTTAAAATTTGGCCTATCATGTTTTAAAAGGCAAGTATAGTTAAGCCAAGAATCAGATATATGGGCAAACAGAAACACTTGCCAAGCTAAAACAACACTAGAAAGCGATAAATTCTCTTTCATCTGATGAGAATTTCAGGTAATTAAAGCATTATCAGAAAGTGTCACACTTTAACAGCTGGAAAAATATCTGTAAATTGGAAATTATACAAGAAAGACATTTTTTTGAATTTAAAAAGTTAGAACATTCAAATCCTATTCACAGAATTGATTCTTTCAGGTAGGGAGAGGTAAAAATATGCACATGAACTACTTCTTGAAATGCAAATATTAATGGGAAGAATTTTTAACCGATTGGTTTCTTTCCAAATAATTTCTCAGACAACAAAAGCCAGACATGCAAACCTCACACCTAGCCTTCTGTACATTAACTGATGCTTCAAATGCCCATCAGTTTTGAGTAATTCAGGACTCTTTCTAAATATATATTCAAAGTTAATATTTTCTGATGGTTTTAACTATCTTTAACTGTTTAAACCCACCATGAAACAGCTTCCTTAAAATAAAACCTAACACAAATGGACATGTAGGCCAAAAGTTGTTATATTTAATTCAAGTGTTACACTTCCACTTACCACAAACAAAATGGGATACAAAGTAACCCAGATTCCAGCAAAAAGAAGGAAAACCAACAAGATGAGTATAGTAGTATACAAGGGTTTATAAATGCTCAAATTTTAGTCTACAGGATTTGTCTTGATTGTTTAAAGACAGTAATAAAAATGTTATGACAGAAGCACATCCAAACACAATCCACAGTGATAAATCCTGATCTCTCTTCAGATACTCTTTGATTTTTTGTCTGTGAATAGGTGTGAGCTTACAGCTCCTGCTTCTTGAGCTGGGATTAGTACCACACTCAGTATTTTGAACTGGATGTCCCAGAATCAGTCTAAGTCAAAAGGTTTCCAATTTTCTATGAAGATGAATAACTTGCAGTTTACCTCTGGTAGTACATAAAGAATCAATTCCAGTAAATTATTAACACATGGTTTCCCATTTATTCTGTTCAGTTAATGAGAAGTGTTTTTCAGTGATTTTTTCCCCTTCCAAAAAAGGTAAGTAGGAAAAAAACCTAACCAGGGAACATCTCATATTGGATAAAAAAAAACAAAAAAACAAAACAACAACAACAACAACAAAAGCTCTGTTTCTAAGTTTCATTCTCATAATCAAATTTTTAACCAAGAGGACAGTAAAGCTCTCATCATTTATCAGCACTTCTATCTTCACCTTCAGTTTCCCTGGTGACAGGAAGTATTTACAGAACAGTTTTGGTTGGTTGCTTTACTCAAATTCAGCTTGAAGAAGTTTAGCTGGTTTTCCACCAAAAAAAGAACAGTGCAAAACAACATAAAACAACCAAAGCTAAACAAATTGCCATGTCATAGCAATAACAAGTTTCAGCAGACTGAAATCCCTTTCAGGTAACTTCAACTAAAAGAAACAGCCATTAAGGTCTTCAAAATTTAAAACAGCACCTCTGCAGAAGATACACCACTCTTTAGGTACTTGAAATATTGTTCCAACATCTTTTGCTGTGTCAGTTGCTACAGTTGAACTTATGAGGTGGCATACATCACCATCAAACAATTATACACACAAAACCTTACAATTACACCCAAAGACAAAGAAAACCTTAAAATAAAACTGGCCAGCCAAACAACTACAAAAAATGGCTCAAAACTCATACTTTCATCTCAGAAAAATAAATGAAAATAACACTTTGACTAAGAAGCACCAGCCAATGCAATAATCTATAAAGGATTTAGAGGCAATTAGTTCCAAAGAAGTTAATGCTACACAGAGTATAATGAAAATCTAATTCATGCAACAGGACAGGTCAAAACTTTAACAGCAGCCCCCTCTGAACCAGGTAAGTCTAAATAGAGGTACTTAGTAGGTATCTGATTAGCAACCTTTCTTTTCAACCCAGATATATGTGTCTCTACATACTTGTATAATTTTACATAGTCATCATCTTTTGGTCTGTCCAGAAACTCAGCTTTTCCAAAACACTTACTTGCTGTCAGTCAGTCCCATGGTAATGCAAAGCATAAGGCTTAATACCCTTGATAGTGTCCTTTTAAGGAGCAAACAAAAAGGTCTTGAGAAGTACAAAGGTTTATTATTGCTTACCTGATGTAATAAAAGCCACATTGTTTGTACTTGACCGATTTCCTCCTTCACCAGTGCTGGACAGAAGCCTTTGAGTGACTAGTACCTCTTATAATACATTCCTTTCAATTATATTTCACTTCCATCTTCACTGAAAGCAGTGCTAAATTAGACACAAATCAAGAGGAGGTATTCCACAAAGAGCACAAAAACTGTATTTTTAAATACTTTTCAAACAGATTGTCTGTTTATTACTTAATATGTACTACAATGATTGTAAAGTATAAGACTGAAATTATGTTGAAGAGCTTCAGGTAAGACTTACACTTAAGACTTAATTTAAATGCACTCAGGACATCTTAGTTCTCTCATGTGCTTCAGGAAATGGGTAAAATAGCCAACTAAAAGGCAACTGTTCCAGGATTACCTATTCCCTGCTTTTTCTGCATTACCACACAATTAAACACAGAAAGCCCTAGTCCAGAAACACACTTGAGCACACACATACCAGCACAACTGAGAAAGCTGGAAAGGCCAGGTTGAAAACCTCATACACTAATATTCAGAAAGCAAAATGAAATCAAAGTTCATTGGTGGCCAACAGTTACTTTTCCTTTTTTTTTTTTTTTTCAATCGAACTTTTCACTTTGATTTTTAAATTTTAAACTGACCTACAGCTAATTCAGAATATGGAAAAAAAAAGACAAACAAAACCTCCAGACATTCCCACTGGAGACAAAGCCTGACCATTGAGCAGTAGTTAAAGACCTAAAAGCATAAGGAAGTTCAGTCTTCACATTGTATCTTAAAACCTTAGGACTGATATTTTTGAAAACGAGTTAAACTTCCACGTGCAAAGACAGATTACCACCAAGCACCACGTAGCTCATACCATCTCTGTCATGGTTGGACATTAAAAGACACAGTAAGTGCATGCTTTGAAAGAAATGTCAATATTCCTGGCCTGTTCCAATTTATGGTAGAAACTTAAAAAAACTTTTTTACAATCAAAAAAAAAAAAAAAAAGTAGCAAAGTTGCAGGCTAAGAGAATGCAAGCTGTTAGTGTATCCCAAACACAAGGTGAGAGACACAATTTCTCCCATCTTTTAGGCAAAGAATCAACAGTTACCCCAGACACCCTGAGCCACAATGTCTTCGCTTATTACACAGTTTTACTTTGGACCAGCCAAGTGCAATCCCCTGCAAGTCAACAGAGGAGAAAAAAGGCACTTCTGTATTTAATAGCATGGTAATTTACACATCCAACACAGAAGTACCTATTTCCCTCTGTTGTCCACACACATAGGTTTGATAGTTGTTTACAGTGCATAGGTCTACATTCAAACAGAAGAGACCAACCTCAAAGTTATATGGCCTGGTAAGAGCATGACACTTATCACAACACAGAACTACTGAAACAGAATATGCTCATCTGTGTAAGGAAGTATATAAATTTGCAAGGTTTGAAAAAGTATTGTTGGCAACTCACAACTTAGTAAATTCTCAATGCATCATGTCATGAAATCTATGCCAAATGATACCTATACTGCTTTATGATCTTCAGCACTGTTACCTAACTTACTGACCCAGTGTCACAAATGTGGTATTAACAATGTCAGCTCATCCATCTAGCATTTTTTTCAAAATATTGATATAGTTTAACATTGCATACAAGAAAGGATATAGTGTGTACAAATAATCACATTCCAAACCACATCCAATTTGCAAGCTTGAATTTATCTCTGTAATTTTACATGTTATTCAAGTTTATATAGCACAATAGTCTTAGAAGGTATTTAAAACATTACTCTTACACTTGAATTATTATGCTGACAGAGAAAAATATTTCTGATACAACTATGACCTCTTCTAAAAATTTTATTCAGCTTGATCTTTGCTTTGAATGGATTGAGTACTAGAGATTTTATTATAATATGCACAAATGACTCAGCATTGTAACCATAGCAAAAGGTATGCCTTTCCAAAAGACTCAAATAATTCCTTTGCATCTACAAGTTACAAACAGTTGCTGTGCCACTACAACCCTGCATTCTATCTTCTGTAAATGAAATTTTACAAATCAAAATCAAACTACAAGCCCACAAAAATTTTCTCCTAAAACACTATCTCAATCTGAAACAAGCACTGCAAATATATTTATATTTGGTTAAAGGTTAATGCACTGAGAATTCATGAGTGGAACAAAGTATTCCTCAAAGGGAAGGCTTTGTTTATATTCAGTAGGCAGTATCAACTGATATTCCTAAGAGACTACAGACTAACAATGCCTTAGGTATCTAAAATTTACTTCATGTGCTCCATTACCTTTCCAAATTTTCACATAGTATACCTTACAAAAATTAGTGAAACTGTGTACAAGATAAGGTGATGAAATCACCACTGTTTGGCACTAGAATGACTATCACCATATTCTCCACATAAAGAGCTATTATTCAAGAAAGAGGAAGTAAGTCTAGAATATCCAAATAAAGTTATATTTGATATGGAACTGGAACAAAAGCCCTAACACAAATATTAAATTTCAAAATCCCAGTCTCCAAATTCCATTCTCAAATATCAATTAAACATTTTGGAAAAAATCTTGATAGTGCACAAGAATTACATTACTAATGGAATTAAAGACTGAAAATGTTACTTGTATTAATACCTAATGTTACTGAAGACAAGCCAATGGCAATTTAACATTTAAATACTTTATCAGAAAAGGACCATGGCCTGAATTTTTCATGCTATTCAGGGTTGTATGGACCAGTCACTTTTTTCTCTACAATGTAGAAAAGTAAGACTAAACTTAAATTCCTCTCTAACTTTGTATCAGCCAACTATGTGACTGAAAAACAGAATGGATTTAGTAGCTTTTTCTATTTTTACTATGCAGTTCCTTAATAGAAAAGAAAAGCCACTCTACCAATCTCCCACAGTTTCACCCTCCTCTCAGTTTTATGCACACATTTTTCCTGTATCAGAACTGGGATCCAATCTCTCTGTTATTATACCTCTCAATATCATGCCCAAGGAACCCATCCAAATCAACAAATAAGATTGTTTAAATAGAATACTGTACATAATGGATATTATTTAAATGGACCAGGATGAGAACATTTGAGAATTTATGAAAAAGTACATTGAAACAACCTACAAGTAAACTCCCTTCATGAAACAACCCTGACTTTCCCAACTACTCTCAGGAAACTAACTCTACAAGAAAAGAGAAATCAAGTCAATACTAGAGTAAGTTTCAGAGGTTATGGCATATATCATAAAAGTATCATGAATTTTGCAACAATAAGGATGGATTATTTTTTTTGGCTGATAACATGATGGCATTTCTGTGCTGGACATTTTTCTGAACAATCTTTCATTTTGTTTTTATTTAAGCATAACATCATCTGAGGTCTGATACTTATTTTTTAAAAGTTTGTATTAAACACAGTTTGCAAATTTCAAACATCTGAAAGATACAATATGTCACGAACAGGCAAGGACAGAAGCAAACTCCCAACACAATAATTTTTTTCCATGCAAAAGGAAGACTGACATACAAAATTATAGAATAAATCTCATTTGCAATGACTAGCTGCCCTGAACAAATATATTTAAAGAACAAATACGTGTGTTTAATAAAGAATTTATCAGATTTGCTTGAACAAGAATCATGCTTGCAGCCCAGATCCTGGACTGAATCACAAGCAGTGTGGGTGAGCAGGTCAAGGGAGGGGATTCTGCCCCTCTACTCTGCTCTGGTAAGAACCCAGATGAGTAGCATGCCCAGGTGTAGGGTTCTCAGCACAAGAAGGACACAGACGGGTTAGAACGGGTCCAAAGGAGGGACCCATTAGAGGGCTGGAGCACCTCTCCTGTGAAGACAGGCTGAGAGAGCTGGGTTGCTCAGCAGGGATCAGGGGAGACCTTATTGCGGCTTTCTGGCAGTTAGAGAGGGCTTAAAAAAACAAACAAAACCACTCCCTTTTACAGGGTCAGATAGTGACAGAACAAGGGGTAACAGCTTCAAATTGAAAGAGGGTAGGTTTAGGCCAGATGTTGGGTTAGATCGCTTAGGCTGCCCAGAGGTCAGGATGCCTCATCTCTGGAAGTGTTTGAGGCCAGCTTGGATGGCGCTTCCAGCAACCTAGTGGAAGGTGTCCCTGCCCACAGCAGAAAGGTTGGAACAAGATGGTCTTTAAGGGCCCTTCAAATAATTTCAAAGCATTCTCTGATTTAATGACTCAAGTCTTGAAAATAAAACCAAGATCACATTTTTGTAAGAATCAACATTTTCTTTCAGATTTTCTGTTATTTCACTCTGCTATCCTGTGTATGTCTTCATCATACATCAAATTTCTTATGTAAGTAACACAACTACACAGATGCATCCATTTACCGCAACTCAGGTTCACTTATTCTGTTGTCTACAGCCATAGGTGCTTCTTACTTCTACTCTCTACAGTTCTCTCACTCCTCACACCACAACCTCACAATTACCTTAACCTAGTCTAATATACTTAAAAACAAGATCACAGTCTGCAGTAAAGGAAGTAATGAACAGCAAATCCAACACCACTTTGACAGGATACATTAAATCACTAATTGACTACATTAGCTACAGTTCACATGCCAAGACTACTTGATGTGCCCTTTGTAGATGGTGTTTCTCCAACATGGAAACATCATTGCTGAGGGTCATTCACTATTATAGCTGACACAGCACATAGCTCAACAGAAATGTATTTTAACTTGTATTCCATTTAAAGAACAAACAGTTCAATATATAATTATAATTCAGGATTTACATTTAAGGAAATACTACACACAAAGTCAAAGCTGATAAAATTAGAAGGCAGGGACAGATTTAAGGATCAGAAACAAACACAAACCAATCTATCTAGGGCTGCTCATCTGTTCATATTTAACAACTGTACTCTTGGGTTGGTAGATGGTGTCATGGAGCAGAATGGTCCCCCCTGTTATGCAGGAGGAGGCAGTCAGAGAACTGCCGAGCAGCTAGGATGTTCATAAATCTATGGGCCCAGATGGGATCCATCCCAGGGTGAAGAGGGAGCTGGCAGATCAGCTTGTAAAGCCACTCTCCATCATTTACCAATAGGCCTGGCTCACTGGTGAGGTTCCAGATGACTGGTAGCTGGCCAGTGTGACATCCATTCACAAAAAGGTTGGGAAGGAGGATCCTGTAATTATAGGCCAGGTTTAGGAGGGGCAGGTCATGATTGAACAACCTGATCTCCTTCTATGACCAGGTGACCTGCCTGGTGGGATGTGAGAAAGGCTGTGGATGTTATCTATTTGGACTTCAGCAAGGCCTTTGACACTGTCTCCCACAGCACACTCCTGGAAAAGCTGGCAGCCCGTGGCTTGGATAGGAGTACTCTGTGCTGGGTTAGGAACTGGCTGCATGGCCGGGCCCAGAGAGTGGTGATGAATGGTGCTGCATCCAGCTGGCAGCCAGTCACCAGTGGTGTCCCTCAGGGGTCTGTGCTGTGGCCAGTTCTGTTCAATATTTTTAGTGACGACATGGATGAGGGTATTGAGTCTTTCATTGCTAAATTTGCAGACGACACTAAGCTGGGAGCGTGTGTCAATCTGTTGGAAGGCAGGAGGGCTCTGCAGAGAAACCTGGAACAGTTGGATGGATGAGCAGAGTCCAAGAAGATGAAGTCTAAGTGCTGAGTCCTGCATTTTGGCCACAATAACACCCTACAATGTTATAGGCTGGGGATGGTGTGGCTGGACAGTGCCCAGGCAGAAAGGTACCTGGGGGTGCTGGTGACAGCAGCTGAATATGTGCCCTGCTGGCCAAGAAGGCCAAGGACATCCTGGCCTGGATCAGGAGCAGTGTGGCCAGCAGGAGCAGGGAGGTCATTCTTCCCCTGTACTGGGCACTGGTGAGGCCACACCTTGAGTGCTGTGTCTTGTTCTGGGCCCCTCAGTTTAGGAAGGACGTGGAGACACTGGAGTGTGTCCAGAGGAGGCAACGAGACTGGTGAGGGGCTTGGAACACAAACCCTGTGAGGAACAATTGAGGGAGCTGGGGTGGTTTAGCCAGGAGAAAAGGAGACACAGAGGTGACCTTCTCACTCTCTACAACCTCCTGAAAGGTGGTTGTATTCAGATGGGGGTTGGTCTTGGGGGTTGGTCTCTTTCTCTAGGCAGCAACTGACAGGACAAGAGGACACTGTCTTAAGCTGTGCCAAGGGAAATACAGGTTGGATATTAGGAAGAAGATTTTTACAGAAAGAATGATAAAGTACCAGAATTGTCTGCCTGGGAAAGTAGTGGAAAGTCACCACCCCCGGATATGTTTAAAAAAAGACTCGGTGCCAGGGTTAATAGAAGTGTTAGGGCTGGGCTGGACTCCATGGTCTTGAATGTCTCTTCCAACCTGGTGATTCTGTGAGATGTAGAATACCCAACTGTGCTCCTAGTTACAATTCACTCACTTCTACTGGTTTTGCTCTGAGAAGAAGCAATTATCCAGGACATACAAACCCACTTAAACAAAATGGAAGTGCCTTAAAACAGCATTAAGCCCCCTTATCCTTTCTTTTTCCAACACCGTTTTTAGTAGTAACTCCAATATTCTGTACCAAAGGTATAGCCTTATGTATGCATTCATCTCCACTGCCTGTCAGCCTTCTCTTATTATTCATTCATATTGCTAAGTCCCCATTTCACCAAGAACCCTCTTTTTAAAAATGCAAATAGCAACCACACAAAGTCAGTAAAATTCTAATAAAATATTTGACACAGAAGTGTAAACCCCTGTCTCCAAATACTATGCCAAAACATTTCACTTGCAGTTCAAAGACAAAATTATCTATATTGCAGGCTTTTCTGACCAAGGTACACTCACAGGAAACTCTTAAAGCAATGCAAAACAGGCAGACACTACACCATGAAATCAATAACTGTGAAACCAACCCCTGCTTTAGCTTTAAGTAAGCTGGGTTTACCTGCAAACCTGTCAGGATAAAAATAAACAAAAAACCCACAAAAAAAACCAAACAAACAAAAAGAAAAGACTGCTTGCTGAGACACTGGTTAATTAGTCACAAAACCATTTGTTTTATTAATTTATCATTCCACAGTGTTGCCTCTACTTACGATTAGCGTATACTGCAAGCTCTTCTCAACAGATCAAGAACCCACTGATAAGAAACATGACTTGCAGACAGCACAAATCTTAGGTGTTTCATGTTCAAAAGTATTTAAAAATATGGTTTTCACAGAATTTTGCCAAATCAAACAAACCAGGCTGTACTCTGCCTAATCCACAACCAACAGTAGTCTAGGAACACTGAAAAATGTAAGTCTGCCTAAGAACCAAGGCAGCAAAAAATTATCACCACTGCCACCAAAACAAATATTTTACCTTACAGTAAGTCAAGTGTTGCAGATAAAGAGTTAAAATAATCTAGAAACTCTTCACTTATTAGAACAAAAATCTAATTTATTTTATTAAAATACTTTAAATTGATAGATGTCATAGATGTCAGCACCAGGATTGGATGTGCCCCAATTTTTATCTACTTTTCAACTGATGAATATATAAAACTGAAGGAAAGTGTAAAACTGAAATAAAAAAAAATTTAAAACCCCCATTTTTTCCCCCAGGAAGAAACATATCTTCATTTTTTTAAAAATATTTTGCATTAACTGTTAGGATTTTTTTCAGATTCCTTCCAATTCTCTTCTCAGTTACTTTTGTTTTTCCTCCTAATGGCTGTCTTGTAGACACACTCCTTCTAACAGCTTCTTCCCTCTTGCATTTGTAGCAGAAAAAAACCAGAACAAACCCAACTTAAATCAAGAACAATTTTCCATAAACAGATCCATCCAAGTAACCACAGCTAGTCACTGTAAAAATACTAGAAGAGATATAGAAAAGCTTTCAAACAAAATAATTGGAATTAAAGAGCAATACTGGGAAAATTTCAGAAATGTTTTTCAAATTTATTATAACCCAAATTCCGTTATTTCCAAATATATAAAATAATGAACAATTTCTACAAATACGGGAATTGAACTGTTTCAGTCAATAAAAAAGGAGGAAGTGAAATGTTGCTGCTTCACCATAAATTCTAAATTCACCACTTCTGACTCTGACAACTGGGTGGGTTAAATGAAGACATGCTGCCAACATTTTTATAGGCCTTTGAAAGTCACAGAAGTCAGGGAGAATTTAATGGCCTCACAACACAAACTCAAGATATTGACATGCAACCTGAAAAATTTTCATAGAAGAGGGGACAAGAATCCCAGTTTAGAAACAGACTGACCAGCACTGTCCTCATTGCTTGTTCTCCAAGGACAGACAACAAGTTACCCACTAATCCTCCTGAAAACAAACAAAAATGTTACAATGCATACTCTTGAAGTTATTTTTGGCAGGCCATGCAATTTAGAACTGTACAGGCTATCATCTCCTGCACCCAAGAGCTGTAGGAAGCTGCTCCAAGCTGGGAGGGAAGAGGTCTGAGGCTCAAAGTCTGTCATCAACTTTGGGGCAGGTGGCATGAGGAGTCTGCTATTATAGCACCCAGAATTTCAGTATGAACACAGCCCTTTCATTTCTATATTTGCCATCCATATAGCTATTACAGTGCATCTTCATTAGCAGACCAACAAAGCAAAAATCTTATACCTAGTTTAGCTTGTTTTTGGAAGAGTCTGTAGAGGGCTAGTTCCCTTAACATCTACCTAAATCATTTCTGAGCATTTAATTTACTGACTGGAGCAATACCTGAGAGGCATAAAAAGCAGTAGTAACTAGACATTTTGTTTCCATCCAGAGAGCACCCTGCCCCTTCAACAATAATGGCAGAGTCATTACCATTAATATTTCAAATTGCTCTGAGTCACCATCTTCCCCAAAACAAACAAAACAACACTTTAACAGATATCAAGAACGCTATGTAAGAAGCTATATTTTAGTAAAGACCCCTTCCAAAACTCATAATAAACACAGCATAATTGACAACTTACACTGTCATTTTATAGGATTTTTGTAATCAGTCCCTACCTCCTTCGTAACAATCATGTAAAGAAGAAACAAACAAGAAAACCAACCAAAAAAAAAAAACACACACACACACAAAAACCCAAAAAATCCCACACTTTGGCACATTAATCTGATTTCCTCTTGTATTAGACAATGTCAGAGGTTCTATAATCGCATTTTCCAGGCAAAATAATTTAGTGTATTGTTAGCTTTAGAGCTTTTAAAAATATGCCTTAGACTATATC
This sequence comes from Alaudala cheleensis, assembly GCA_013398995.1. Lineage (NCBI taxonomy): Eukaryota > Metazoa > Chordata > Aves > Passeriformes > Alaudidae > Alaudala > Alaudala cheleensis. The sequence goes on along the minus strand of VWYE01028772.1, from coordinate 110,918 downwards.
AAGACTACATACAAAAAAATCTGTAAATCACAGGTTACAACTGCTGATAATTTTTTAGAATTTACAGCTCTTCTGCTTTAAATTCTCTTTCTCCAGTACTCCAATAAATACAAAATATAAGTAATTACACCCCAATACACAAATTCCATATTAGAATCAAATTAACAAATAACAGATACATAATCTTTCATGAAAAATGAGTTCAGAACCAATCCTTAAAGGGAATAAAATATATCCTAGATTAAAAATTAAATAAAAAACCCACTGCTGCATGTTGTAGGTACTGGATGAATAGTTTCTAGAAACAAAAATTTGGTGTGATAGCCATTAAGACGTCCAAATATGCTGACAGAAAATGAACAGAAGAATTACATATTCTTACTCTTCCTCTATCAAGCTGCAGAACAGTAAAACTTACAACATATAAGTTTTTATAAACTTAAATATACATAGATATTTACATATATAATCTCTAATCCAACAGAGAAAGCTGTAGGTGATAGTCAAGCCAGTAAAGAAAAAAGAGCAGAGATTTCACATAAACATCAGTCTCTTGATATACAGACAAGATAGCTTGTTGGCATAAGGGTTGAAATACTCTCCCTAATAAATAGTCACGAGACTAGAAAACCAGATACTTTGGGAATGGTTCCACTGATCAAATCAGCTCAGCAGACAAGTCTCACATTCCATCAGCATCCATGAGCAGCATACAGAAATAGGCTATACCACATCCATCAGCAGCATACAGAAATAGGCTATATCACACAGTTCAATGACATGAAAAGGATGCTTTCTTCATTTAAATTTAATATGTCTCAGTTATCAATAAATATATAACACACATGATTGGTCTGATTTGAAACGTATTGAAGCAGACCAATTGATTCTCTGGCGAAAAATGGCAACACATTTACACAAATGCTACTGTCAATCAATTAACAGATCAGCTAGCAACTGCTCCAAGCTGGGATGTGAGTGAAGAAAATGTCCAGAAGAAAAAGGGCAGCCAAGTTTAAGTTTTCATGACCAAATTTTACAGATCACCATCTTTGATCGACTCCAGTATCAAAAATAAGGATTAAAAAATTCCTTATTTTATCCAAGAAACTGAACCACTGCTCTAATGTGACATGCACACAGTGCAGTTCACAAACTGAACATTACTGGGAAAGAATGTTTTATCATATATCTCTCCCTTTTTAGTTTGTTAAAAAAAAGCAATCAATACTTGCTCAGCCATTTGAAAGACAGTCTTCCTATGGGAAAGCAGAAATAGTCTAATTCTGAGAATTGTTCTACCCTAAATATCCTAGATGCACACTAACACACAGTGCTCAGCAAAATTTTACCTACCAATTTGAAGCTGCTAAAAAACCCTCTAAAACACTGCAGAGATTAAAGTAAAGGTCAAGTTAAGGTCCCAAGTAAAGGTCACATGTTAAATTACTCCTGAGCAGTACATGCTAATACTGAAAATGTTTTACACTGATAAGTGTCAACAGTTAGGGAATTACACTGAGCTAAATAATTTGGTTAAAAATAGTTTTTGCCCAGAGAAGACCTTAGAAGGTAAACACAGGTTCCTGTCTTCTACTTAACAAAAACTCACTCTTCATTGCTGTATACACCTCTATGTCTCTCATAATAAACAAAATGGTATTTAAATTTCACAACACTTGTCTTTTTTTTTTCTACTTACACTGCCTACCACTCTTAAAAGTGAACCAAAAAAGGATTAAATACACTTTAGGAAGGGATTTATTTCACTAAGCTTTCCTTATATGAAAGCCAAAATATCATGGCAGTCATCTCCAAAAGGCTGCTCTGCCTGTCCACTACAAACAGTCCAGACATGCATACTCAGGAAGCTAAACATAGAAAAAACTGAGTTGAACCCTAAGAGCCTACATGCTTTCAACCCCTAGTACTTTACAGTTCCTGTTTCTTCCCACTGAAGAAGGAAAAAGAGAAAAAATAGAGAAAATCTCTATTTCTCTGCAGGTTTCTTATCTTCTTCAGTTCAGGCTGAGACACAATGCTTAACAAAGTGATTTTTCCAAAGTATTTTCACCTGATACAATACATGTCTTTAAGTGTAAACTTGGAAGGGGAAAAGTATGGTGTTAGGTGCTTTTAGTTTTGTGGGTGAGTTTTGCATGCTTCGTATTTATGAAATATTAGTACTAGTTGGGTTCCAGATTATTTGATTATTTGCATTGCAAAAAGCACTTCTGGGCATCCCTGGGCTATTTATACGACTTAACAAATTACTTATCTTCAAGAAGTGTATCTGAGTGTCAAAGCCTATTCTATAACACGCTGTCAAATTCACAACATCAGGAAAAGAATACTGAATTTCTTTCTGCAATCAATTAAATATCTAAACTAGATTTAGACAAAAGAAACAGGTGACAGGCAAACACTAACAATTTACCTCAAGACTGATTTTAAACAGAAGATAGAAAAGCAGAAATGTGAACTTTCAATTTTCACATGTTCAGACTTCTTCCATACACTCTCACTTTTCTGACCTCTCTGAAAGATAAAAGAGAATACTTGTTTCAATCAATTTTTTTTTCATCCTAAAGAGAACAAGAAACTTATGGGAAAGAACCTGTTGCTGCCTAATCTACAATAAACATTATGGTATTGAAATTCACCTCAACAGTGGATTAACAGGAAAAGCAAGGGAAGAAAGCTGAGTCACACCTGGTCATTTCTCTCTACAACAGCAGCTATAATAATAACGATTTATTTTGGGACAAGTGTCATTTTGTGGGAGGGAAAAATGAAGTAAGAAATACGGAGAGTGAAAACAAAATCCAAGTCATTTAGCTTTATGACTAAAGCCCCAAAGATGTACAAACGTAATGGTGAATTCAGGTCACCATTACAGTCACAACATTCAGACCATGTTTTCTTTCAAAACTTGTGGTATTTAAGAACATTGCCAAGTAAAATCATGGATAATTATTTATCATCTCAGTATCAAGAAAATGTGACAAAACAGGGAAAAAATGCGCATACATCCCTTAGAAAATTTAAAATAGGTGACAACCTTGGTAGTGAAACGAAAAATAACACTTGGTAAGAAACTGAACTAATTTAAGCCTCCAAGAAAAGGGGAAAAAAAAGCCAACAGCGTTCTTTTCATGTAAAGAACTTGGCTACTCTGTGGCACAATTTCTTAGACAATTCTCTGGCATTAGACTACAGCTGTGTACCTACTGTCTTGCTGATACAATGCCACTTGAAATATATTTGGCCAGCACATGTTGTGTGTGAACATAGAGAAATTAACTATTTGAAAATACATAGCACCTCATTTTTTCCCATGAACTTTTTAAAAGTTTCCCATGTGCATAAAAATGAAAAGCACTTCATGGGAACAGTAGTTTAAAATAATCTTTTTGCATAAAAATACTCTAATTAAAATATTTCAATCAATTGAACAGATTCACAACTCCAAACTTACACTCACATAGTCTGCTATGGAATTCAGTGCACTGTGAAAAATGGACAAGAAACAGATCTCAAAGGAGAGAGGGCAAGAAAAAATTTGTCATCTTTCTCCTCCTGGTGCTCTCTTTCTTCTCCCTTACCCATTACCATGCATTTCAACCAGGAATGTAACCCTTTTCCCACCTCTAGCTACCAAAAAGTGATGAAGTACCTTCTGGTTTTCCTGTTTTATTTATTCTAGTTTACCTGAATTATTTTTTCATTGTGGCATAATTAAAAATTTAGCATCTCTATTTCAGGATACGTATCAGATGTCCAACTGCAGGCACTCTGGAACAGGAAGTCTGCCCATATTAAATGCTCATCACAACCAAGGATGATTCACAAACTATGCCATTAGTGCTCACAGTCTCCCTCTTTCACTGACCAGACACACAAGAAATTGGAAATAGGTTCAGATGAGCATGGGTCACGAACTTTCAATTAACATGGTGGTCATGGCATATAAATTTTTTCTTCTGTACAGCACAGAACTCAATCTTGGCACAGTTGAGTATGTAAATTCACTGAGATTCACTGAGTATTTCAGCCTGGCCTGAACAGCAGTTTCTGAGTGTGCTGAGCAAACATTTGTATTTTGACCTTCTTTGAAAGGAAAATTAATTCAAAACAAGATGTGGACAACCAGGCACCTTCAACGGCTCCAGAGCAAGAGTGTTCAACTTTCATACAAGACTAGTTAAAAAACCCATACACTTCAAGGGTTCAAAGCCACATCTTCAACCCCTCAGGAAGTACCCTTAAATAAATATATTTCCTGTTTAACTTCTCCTAGTGCCAGAAACCAATATGTGCCCTGTGCCCTTCCCAAAGCCATAACTTCACTTTATCAACTAAATATTAAGGCACTTCCCTCCAAAGCAAAGTTGTACTCCAAACTATGCTCCAATTGCCTTTAACAAAGGGCCCCCAAACACCCAAACAAAGGTGGAGTCCTGGGATGTTTGGGGGAGATAGATGTCCTCTGAATCATTATGCTAAACTGTTCTTCCCTTTTGATCTTCCCACCTTTACACTAAGTTCTTTGCTAAACCAGGCACGGCATCCCAACAGAAATCAAAGAAAAGACATGCAATCCAGCCCTCATTATGGTGGTCAGGTTAACAGAGAGATTTTAATCCTCTGAGACTATGAAGGATACTTAAAATAGTAGTTGCTATACTCAAAGCAGGTATCGCATTCAACTTTTTAATTTTTTTCTTTTTGCATGGATTTTATTCCATCCTCAAAGAGAAGCTGCATAAAGTCATGGATGACTACAATCTCACAGATAGCAACACAATTCTGTTACCTCGAATATTGATCATAAACAGCTGCAAGAGCATAGAACACCTGCCTATTCTGACTTTAAACTTTTGTAAGTTTATGGTTTCTAAGGCCATAACTATTTCTAAGCCTGGGTATATCTATAAGCAATGATTCTAGTAAAGGAAATACCAGAACTTCCTGTTATGCAATTTTTGGGTATTTCCCCTCCCATCCCCAAACATCTTCCATTATATCAGATAGAGCACACAGCTTTCCAGAACATCAGCAGAAAGAAAATGGTTATTCTTATCAGAGCATTCAAACTGCAGACGACTCTAAACTGTAGTGAAACTGATGACAATAATCTCTTCTATTTGTGCAGGGAGATCAAAATGGAGGATAAGGTAATACTGACTTAAACCACTGCTCAAGAGAACTGTAGATATACTCTTTCAGTACATGTGATATAAACCTACAGTGTACTTAACCAACTGAATTAAAAAAGGTTTAAGCCAAGCAAAAAAGTTTCTCAAGCTAAACTACAAATCTACTCTTTTTACCCTGCAGTATTTTGCACTGATTTAACTTGCAGCCCATTTTAATCAGGTCTCCAATACTTCACTTTAGCATGTGCACACAGAGCAGCCCAACCTGATGCAGACTTACTGACTCAGATCCCTCATGCACTACGGAAGCATTAGTGGGGCACTGCATCTTTTATAAACTTGGCCACTCAGAGCAGGTATTCACGTGTTCAGTTTCAGTATCACTCTGAGGCTGCAATATTGCTTCCTGGTCAGGAGCACCCTGTCCTTCTCACAGACTTCTACTGAAGCACACAGGCATATCATAAATTCATTTTACAACCAACTTAAAATAAGCCAGCTCAGTTTCTTTGACAAGGTAAGGCCTTATGTATTTATCTGTGCACAGTTTTAAAACTTTCTAGCTTTGTCTTTTATCTTTATTTTCCCTATAAAATGGCCAATGACACAGTTCTAAAGAGATACAAAGAATGGTCATCTTTTCAGACAGAACTATATGAGAAAAAAAGAAAAATAATCAAGCTGGGTAGCACAGAGAATGAAGGGAGACTATGTATTCTGTCAGTGCCTTGACAGGCAGCTATTTGCTCCTTTTACCTTTTATTTCTTTCTGTTTCTTCGTAACAGCCAGTGTCTCACTTTTTTTAAGTCTCTCTTTAAATCTTGTGGAATCATAATTTTCCCTTTCCTTAGCCTCTAAAAAGCATCTTAAAGAACACTCTAATAAAGATATACCGTTTAAGGTTGACACCAGGATTATTCCCACATTTCTTCATTGGCCACAGCAATATTACCATTACTACTCTGTCTTCCTTAAAAATTACTATTTTTCTGCAATCTGTATTTCACCCGAAGTCTTAATCCTCGGCGATGACTACTGTATCCACATGGTCATGATGTAATGAAGAAAAGCAACCACTTCTGGAGGGAAAAAAACATCACAAAACCTTTCAAGAAGTCTCTTAATTAACTCAAATAATTTATCAATAAAATGTCTGCCCACATTTCAAATTGGAGTATTATCTCAAAACACAACACACTTCAAGAGAAGATAATGTGTTCTTCACGGACAACAACACTCTTGGGCCTTTCCAATTCCATGTTTAGAGCCAACAACTTCAGTAAGAAAGGGTTTATATCACACCTTTTTGGCTGAAGAGAGCTGAAGTTAAGATTTACATCACATTATTTACTGGAATAAATCTATCCAAAGTAATTTCATAGTCCTATAATGAAAAAGTGAATAAAACTTCCATGTAGTTGAAGATACAAGCTCTCAAACCAGGTGCAAAAACATATGCAACTGTCATTATGTATGTTCAAACACAACGCACAGATACAGCACAATGAACACCATGAACATCATCACTGATGTCTGAAATGCCTATTAATTAGGCATATATATTTACTCTGCAATGCCACTGATTACAGGCAGTTTTAGTAAGTGTGGTACTTGTGAGATGAGACCTTACCTTCTACCAAAATTCTACACACGCAAAGCATCTTTGTATCAATATTCAGGGCAACACCATGTCAGTGATTTGACGTACACGCAGCTGCATTCGGCTAACCTGTTTGATCCCTTCCCTGGCCCAACAACTAATTTCAATGATGAATTTTTTATCATGATGCAGGTAAGTGAAGTTAAACCAGATAAACCAGGTTTTATACCGAAAGGTCTTTCAGCTTCAGCAGTGGCAGTACTCATCTCACAGACAAGGCAGACCCGGGTCCGGGTACAGGCTCGCTCTGCCGCAGATCCCGCAGCCGGGGCCGGTGACACGGCAGCACCGGGGCCGTACAGTGCCCACAGCCTCCGCAGCCCTGCAGCGCGGCTCCCGAGCTGCGCGGCGGCTGCGGCGCGTCCTCAGCCTCCCACAGCCACCTACAGCCACCGCAGGCACCCCCAGCTGCCCTCGCAGCGGCCAGCGGTGGCGCGGCGGGAGAAAAGGGAGCGGAGCAGGGAGGGAAGGGAGAAAAGGGAGCGGAGCAGGGAGGGGGAGGCGGAGGAAAAAAAAAAAAACACAAAAAAGAGGGCGATGGGGAAGGGGCAGCCAGCTCCTCCCGCCGGGCACGGTCGCAAACAGGCACTTCTGCAGCTCCTTTGTTCCCCTCCTTCCCGCACTCACCCACGGTGGCCAAGGTCTCCAGGTCCTCCAGCTTGTAGGCAGCGGGTTCGAGCGCGGCGGGCGAGCCGGGACCGGCGGGGCTGGGGGCCGGCACGGAGGGCTGAGGCGCGGCCACTCCCGCCGCCGCCGCCTCGCCGCCGCTCTTCGCCCCCATCTTGGCCTTGGCAGCGCTGAAGGCGTCCATGGGGCCGAGCGGGCGCCCCGCGGCCGCTCAGCGCATGGAGAAGGGCGAGAGGAAGAGGGAGGAGAGGGAACGGCGGGGACGCAAAGTTTCAATCTTCAGCAGGCGGGGTGGCTGCTCCCCTGGGCTGGAGCCCGCTGCCGCGTCTCAGGGGGCGCGCAGCCCTTCAGCATCGCGGCCACAACCGCCGCGCCGCCCGCCGGTGCCCGCAGCAGGCAAGGACCGCCGCGCAGACAATGGCGAGGGTGCGCCCAGCCGCGCCACACGCGGGGCGGAGGGCGGGGTTTGCCGCTGCCGCTGCAGCACCGTCCCGCTGAGGGCTGGCGGGGCGGGGAGGGGCCGGGGGAAGCGCGGCCCCGCCGCACAGCGGGAGCGCGGCCCTCGCCCCTCGCCGCGGGCACGGCCCGCACCGTGTGACAGACCCGGTACTCTTTGCTCTTTCCCCACCCTGCGTCCTGCCTGAGGGGCAGCGCTGCGGGGAGCGGAGTGGAGGGAAGTGCTGGCTGCTGCCGCGCCTGCCCCGCTCTCCCTCAGTGTTGCAGGGACGCCTGGGACGGTCCCGTCCGCTCCCCGCAGAAAGTTAAAAATGAGCGTTGGTGCCCAACCCCCCAACCCCTCCCGCCGCTGCACAGTAACAGCCCAGGGAAGAGCTGCTCTGTCCCCTCGCGTGAGAGCGCGTGTTCGAGTGGCTCCCCCCGCACGTCCCGAAGGGTTTGACACGCCTTCTCTTACTCCCCGTTCCCAAGCGGGTGTGAATTCCGCAGCGGTCACAGCCCGTCCGTGTCCCCTGCTCCAGCCTGCAGGGCGTCCGTGTGGCTGGAGATGGGGCTGGGGTAGTGCTGGGCTGCGCTCGGCCGAGGCGAGAGACGCCCGCCTCATGCAGCAGCAGCAGTGGAGTACCGAATGTAGCTCCTTCCAGGGCAGCCAAGGGGCTGTTGACTGTTATGCTGGAAGACAGAGCAAATTGGTGTGTGAATCAAGTCACTGTAAAGAATACACATCAAAATTGGGAAGGAAATCTTAATTTTTTCCATGCCTTGGTCTGGCCCAGTAGCTATTCACAGATACTATCCTATGCTCCCGTGAGCAGGATATCTGCAAAGCTGATGCATAAATCAAGTCACACGAGTGGTATTTGGCATTTCCTTTTTATTAAATGTGACATCATGAGAATTTATGGCCTATTAGTTTCTGTGTGGGGTAGGTTCAATAATAATAATGAGGAACAATTGCATGTATACAAAAAATGAGTAGAAATATTTAACTTATTTATAAGAATTAGAAATTTATGTACATTTATCCTGAATTTTAAGGTATCTTCAGAGTCCAACTTATAGTCATAATATGAGAGGATATAAAATGCGTTTTTATCTTTTAGTTTGTTGACATGAAGGGTTATGACTAATTTGGAAAATCATTAGGTCATCTCTACTTCCTGTCAGCCTTTGAAAAGTCACCAGTCAAGGAGGATGACATCACTTTTACTCCAAAATTTCAGATTTTATCTGTGTACTCTTTGGAATGCAACTTTTGCACTTCTGTTTTGCTTTACTGCTGTACTCCTTTATTTCCCTTTGTGCTTCTTTACTACAAAGTTGACTGAGCACTAGAACAGGTGCTCAGAGAGGTTGTGGAATCTCTCTCACTGGAGATATTCAGAAACCATCTGCAATGGATGCAATGCTATGCAATGTGCTCTGGGATGACCCTGCCTGAGCAGGGAGGTCGAATCAGGTGACTCACTGTGGTCCTTTCCCACCTCACTCATTCTGTGACAATGTTTTGTTCTTTGTCTACTAGATTTACCATGTTTTAGGCCTTGAATGATATATGTTAAAGATTCTTTAAGCTGCAAATCGTAAATCTTCTGGCAAGCTGTAAATTTAATTCTGTTTGGTTAGAAAGGTAAGCAAGATAACAAAGCTCTTTTAAAAATACCTGTAAATTTTGTTTAAGATATCAATTTGAAAAATAAAATCAAAGCATTAAGAAATCTCAGTGTGTCTAAAAATCTAACTTTGTTTTTCTAGACAAATAATTGCAAATCGAGAAAAAAGGTATAAGCTGCTTGTGATAACTATTTTAAAGAGAGTACCTTAACTTCAGTATACCCAAGAAAATTGTTTGATCTTCCTGAAACCTTTCCTTTTCAATAAAAACTAAAATATCATTCACTGTTCAGATGCTAAAAAGGGCATAAAGTATTTTATTTAAGGTATTGATTGCCCTCAACTGATATTTCCATTATGCTACAAATTTTACCTAATGTTTAAATTACTTGCATTCAGGACCACGAAACTATTTTAAAGAGCCTCCTACTGCCATACTTCCACAGTTGGTGGCCTGTATGACAGTACCCATTCAAGAGAGCTGTGATTCAGCAAGGTTCCTAAGGACAGGATTAGTTCCATTTGATACAGTGTCTGTTCTTATGATTAAAGTTTGCTTCCTTCCTTTGTGTCCAAGGCGTTTGCTAGTTGTAGTTGTAGCAACATAATTGCAATGTTTATATTTAGAATGTCAACACATTATTAGTGTGCTTTGCCACCTCTGTGTAACCCACTCAGAGTTTATCTTGCAGATAAATTACTGATTATTATCCACAATATTTCAGGGAAAGAAAATGTCATTCTTTCTACATACAATGAGGTTGAGAATCAAAACTCCTAACTTCATAAATGGCAAGTGGAAGTAGAACTGGCCACTAGATTGCAATAATGGATATGAAACATAGTTTCTTGCAAAATTTGGACACAATTCATATGCAAGCCTGCACCCCTGTATTCCTCTTTTCTTTCTTCTTTGCCCTTATTTTAACTTAAAATATGACCATTTGGTCAGATACTTTTAAAATAATCTTGGCCTTTCCCTTGCTCTGGATAATTCATAGTTCTCATGCAGTAGTTGCCTACAGCCAGGTGCCTTTATCTTAAAACAATTTACCCCCTTTATGTTTCCAGTCCTTTACCTTACAGGTGCTTACGCCAAGGTTTAGTTCTATTTTCATTTTCCCTTAAAGGTACCAGAAGTTAGAGATGAGTCTTTCCAAAGAGAGTGAAGACAGTAAAGCCTCATTCTTCCATTTCAGTTGCAAAAAATGTCCAGTGTACTTATATTTCTTTATAAACTCAAGATTTTCAGGGACCAAAAGGGTTCCAGGTGTCAATTTTCTTATTCCTTGTGGCCTTTTATGTATGTGCATTTTCCAAACTTCAGCACATACAACCACACTGGTAGTTAAATGTTTCTTTGGNCCCCAGGAAACCTTTAGCTAACAATTTTAAACCAATGGAAAGCATAACAAACTTTCTACTTACCAATGAGTTGATATAACAGATAAATGTTATGTCATTTTAGGGGGACATTGTGGTACACATTCCATGCAAATTGAATATGATTTAAGCACCTAACACTCTGGGAAAGGAATCAGTCATTTAAATGTCTCCGCAGCTGCAGACAAAAGAGTCTTTCCTGTGATCTGAGCAGGTTTGCGTTTGTCTACCTGAAAGCCTGCTTCTTTCTTCCCTGCAAATATATAATTTTCCTTACAAATCTTGTTAAAGCCTATCTTTACCATCACCATCATAGTAAAACTACTACAACAAGTTTGCTGGAGAACCTGTTCAAACCTGTAGGGAGGAAATGGAGAAGTCCTTCAGTGGTGGTTATTACTAATAAATAGCTCCATATCGTCTCCTTTAGTCACATTACATACAGTGCCTAAAAACGTGGGACTGCTCTGAGGAGGAAGAATAACTAGTAAAGATAATTAATACTGGTATGTGCTTTTCATTTGTTTTGTTTTGCTAAAGAAGTTCATGATCAGGCAAGCCCTATGATGTAAACCAGCACCCTTTCGTGCAAAAAATCCTGGCCTGTGACAAAGGAAGGGGGAAATTATTCCACCCATCTGAAGCAGTTCCTTCATAGTATGGAAATAAGCCCATCTGTATAATGAGCAATCACACACCATGCAAATGTATTGACACATTCATAAAGCAGCTATCACACTTCTATTTGAATATGATTACATTTAACTTTTTTTTTAAAGCATTTAAATTATGATGAGGATAGTGGCTGTATCCAAATGAGAATTTAAATACAAAGAATGTAACATAGTTGCCTACATCCAAAATCGTGTTTCTGATGAGTCTTGCTGAGTTGATTCCTTGCTTCGGAAATACATTGGTGTAGCCGGTTCAAACATGGAAATGCTGTTACTAGGTTGTCTAGACTTTCTGCCCAGTCTGAGCAAGTTTGTGTCTAACTTCTGCCAAAACTAGATTAAGATCTGGAAACAAGATGTTGGTTTGCCTACTTTTGCTGAGGAACTTGTTCTGTTAAGCATTCTGAAGGTATATCTCACTTACATGCAAAACTGCTACCCTCACAAAAGTAAGCTGTGGCAAATTTTTTACACACACATGCACACACACACACACACACACACACAGAGAAAAGAAGTTATAGGAACACAGTGTTAGCTGATAGAAGACTCTAATGCACCAGTGTGCTGGGCAAGCTCTTTGAAGTCAAGTGGTGATATTTGCTTCAGTTAAAATATAGAATAAAGTAACAATAAACTAGGACATCTTTTTGTTCATTCTTTTCCCCAAACAACTGGTTATGTCCATTGACACTGGCATATCTCGTTTTGAATACTCAGGATAGTATGCTGCTTACAGCAGTCACCCAGCAAATGGGATATTCAGAATTTTTGATCTTAATTGTATGAGAAGAGCTCTCATTCTAGCCTCCCTTCTTTAGGCTATTAAATGCAATTGTAGGACCTATTCTCCCATACTGTGCATTCCTACTTCACAAACACTCCATATTTACTGTGCCAATAAAAGGATGTGATTGTTACATTGCTATGTGGAATTCTGAAAAAGTAGTATAAATTAAATATAATTCAATTCACACTTATTTATACAATTTATGGTATGCAGCTATAGTGCATTTTTACAAATGTTACCACATTTCTGCAAAATTAAGTGTAAAATAATAAATTCCACAAACAAGTAAATTGGTTTGAGTTTTTTTCTTTATTTTTTTTTTTTCATAGCAAGACATGCATGATGTGAACTTTATAGCATTCAGGGTAGTCAGACAGAATAATAAACTCTATCTGTTGCTACCAGCTTCAGGGAATTAAGCTGTCTCAACAAGGAGTTCTCATTTCGATAAATGTAAAATTTCTGTGACAAAATATTTTTTCCACTGTTTTTAGAATAGTTAGAAGCCTTTTAAAGTGAAATTGCATATTTTTTTTTTAAAGCATGAACAGAATAGATCTTTGAATTCAACATTTTTTAAAATTTTATTTGGTTTTATATTGGTATCTTCATGTCCAAGACTAAGGATTTGGTGAGAAAAAAGAAACAGCTAAAATCTTCCTCTAGTCACAAGCATCAAAGTGAGAATGTTGCCAGGCCTCAGAGCCCATCATATCTGCACTGATTTAGCATCAAATTTTCCCCATGTCACAATTTCTGTGGGCTTCAGGTGTGGTTCATTTTAACCTGATCCAAATCCAGGCTGCCACAACTCTGTTGTTCTCCTCCCCATCTCGCATCAGCGCCCACGCCCTTCCTTTTGCTTTTGACACTCAGGTAGCTTCCTGGTGAGCCAGTTCAGGAATTAGTTCAGGGATTCATTTATTAAACAAAGTTATTAGGATTTCTAGCCAAATCACTTTCCCAAATCCTTGCCATGCACAGGGTTTTAGGGCATTTAGTGCTCTAATCTTACAGCTGTGGGAGATTCTGAGCCAGACTGCATTTCTATCAAGCTGGTTCAGCTTTATCCAACACTTTATTTTGCTTATGCCTTTTCTGTTTCACATGCTGACCCTTGGAAAAAAAAATCAGCACCTTGAATACTTCATAGATGTGCATGACTGTGGCTGAGGTTCCCATTAATAGTTTTTAAAGATACCTTAATTCATCCATCTTTTCCAACCTAAATGGTTTTATGCTCTGCATGACTAAATCACTTCACAATGGTGTTGAAACTGGCCATAAATCAGAGGAAAGAGATGGGCACCTCATTTAGACTGTCAGATGGGAGAGGATATTCTGGATTCCTTTCTGTGACTAGCTCTAGGCAGTTAGATTTAACTCACGTTGGTTCCAGATGAGACTGTCATTCTCTCTTACCTCTGTAGCACTTAAAATCAGCTAAGCAAAATCTGACCCTTATTTACTTCTAGCTTAGACAAATCTTTTCAGATCTCTGCAGTTTATCTCTAAAACAAAGACGAAATCAGAGCCCCCAAAATTTTACAAATAGTATACAAAGATGTTCCATAAATATTTATATTCCTGACTAAATGTAAGCAATTCTTGTTTTTTTTTTTTGTTGAAGGCAAAATGCTTGAATGCATGATAGCTGTATCTTTAAAATTGGAATTGAATTGTAAAAAAGAAGAACATTATCTGTTGAATACAACAACAAGAATTATGTGTTTATTATTTGTAACTGGGATCTTCTACTGTGAAGTAATATATTCTTAATCTGCTCTTAATGTAATTAAAATGCTATAAAGACTAAATTCATTCTGTAATGTCACACTAACCACTTTACACTTCAAGCTGGCCTAATTTATATTTTTATCTTTTATTGTCAATTAACATCCTCACAGAAATATGGGCTAAAGCAGATAAAAAAGCCTTCAAATTATTTTTACTGATACTGTTACAATCTGATTACTACCAAAGCTGAAGAAATAGATTTTAGATTTCTTAGAATTCATTTTTGTACTCTTAAATGTGAAATAAAATATTTTTCTGCTAAACAGGTATGTTTTACTGAATAAAGTGATATTAACTGTGATTCATTCATCTGTTTACAGTTCAGTTCACAAACTATTCAGTACATGAGAGTCATTGCAGACTTATTAAGCAAAGTATTTAAGCACCTACTTAATTTCTGTTAGTTTTAAGCAAGTGCCTAGATTCTATTAAAGCCAATGGAATTAGTCATAAGGTGCAGTGATTCAATAACTGCTGCTGAGTTTACATGCATGGTTAAAGTCATGCATGCACTTATGTTCTTTATGAACGGGAGCATAAACCAAAAGCATGAAACTACTCAAGCAACGAAACTGAGAAGGAATCCCATTTCAAATATAAAATGAAAATAGAATAAAATGAAATTTCTTAGGCATCATGCTCATTTAACTATGAACTTCAGCCAAAAAAAAAAAAAAAAAGAAATAGCATTGTGGCACTTAGGAAGAGTCAAGGCTCAGTTTAATATAGCATCATTATAGATCTGTGCAAACTCTAGGTTATACCCAGGCACAAATACTACATATCTGATCACAATAACTCCTGAAGAAGGACAATTTATCATCAATTTATATGTGAATTCATTTAATGCTCTCACATTTTTTCCTACTTTATGGTACATTTTGGTTTTTTCCATTGTTATTACTTTGATGTGGTATAAAATCTGCAAAGTAGTCAACAGAAATATTAAATGTTGTGAATGTTGGGCAATACAGAATATGAATGTCGCTGAGTTCAGCAGCATATGAGCAGTCCAATTGTTCATTGATCTTGCAAAACAAGTAATTACATAACTTTCCTACTATACTTAGCCGCTGACCTCTGGCCTTGGGGTCAATTTTGTGTGTATTGGAAGGAAATGGATCATTTCTTTAGATAACTGGAATAGATCATTCATTCATAGTTTTTTTAAGGATGAAAACTTTTATAAAGCCAAGATTTGACACACAGTCATTCTTCTATTCAGGTTTCACACTTAGTTCATTTTACAAGTTTTATACAGATGAAACTAGGATTATTTAACTAAATGTAAAATCTAACAGTTCAAATTCAAGCTAATAGCATTTCAGGGGATAGGTTTCTGCATCAATTGATGCAGTGACAGAGCAGTTCCCTGCAAGGGAATAAGGAAGATAGTGTCTCAAATCATAGGAAATATTCATTTAGGAAGATAAGATGCTTTAAGTAATATAAAAATAATTGCAAGGTTGTTTTTCAGCTTTTATTTTAGTATATCTAGAAATCATGTCTCTTCATTAATAAATTAACTTTATTGAAGTTTATAGCCAGTGTTTTGCAAAATTTCTCAATATTTCTCAATTTGCAATGATTATTTTTCATCATCTATTCATTTACTTCTCATAGTCACAGGAATGTTTCTGTGATGACAGAGGCTTTGCATCATGTATAATCTACATACTCTTGGGATTGGTTCATTTGTTCATTTGCTGTGATTAATTAATAGTGACGTAATTGAAGTATTGGAAAAATGGTTGCTTGGATACTAATTCCAGCCTAGTGTAAATTAACAGGAATATTGCACTTACTGATGTCCAAGATTAGTGGAGGGTATATAATATATATATATACTAATTTTGGAAAATAATATCTAATTTTGGGGATTCTCATATTACAGGAAAAGGAACTTTGTTGGTATTTCCTCCCAGTTCTTTCTCTTTCCCCGTATATGAAAGAGAGTCAGATATATACAATTTATTTTACTGAAATAATTCTGACTATATATTTTTATTAAAAACAAAAATAATTCTGCTTTTAACTTGGGCTGCATTTAATAGTTGATAGGTCCTGTGAAAGGGGGATAGAGTTTTGAGCTTTATTTGGTTTCTCCTTTTTGTGACTGTTATTATTCAGATACTTGACTCCCTTAACCATTTTATCAGTGGTGCTACTTTCATGAGTACAAGAATCATGTTTATATGTTGTGAGTTTCTTCTCTGTTTCTGTTTTTAGAAACTTTTTCATCAGGCAGCCAAGCAGTCTCATTACTTTCAACAAGGTTCATATCTCTCAATGACACCTGTGCAGTTGCAAATATTACTACTCAAAAATTAATA
This sequence comes from Alaudala cheleensis, assembly GCA_013398995.1. Classification (NCBI taxonomy): domain Eukaryota; kingdom Metazoa; phylum Chordata; class Aves; order Passeriformes; family Alaudidae; genus Alaudala; species Alaudala cheleensis. Next base: position 94,424 of record VWYE01028772.1, on the reverse strand, counting down.
GAAAACTGCCAGATGTCTTCACCTTTCTCATATTCTCCATTAAAAATGATACTCAAATTCATTATGAGAAAATACAATATGTGAAAAATGAAAAATGTAAATAATAAGTAATAGCAGACATATAGACCAAGGAGAAAGAATATTTTCCGTTGGGAAAGCAAGTGCCATGCGGGGTGGGCATGATAGTGGGAGTTGGGACAGCACATCCAGGTGTCATGGCTAAGGAGTAAGTTGGCTTAGGGTTTCTGAACCTTAGGGAAAGCCTTTTGAAGGACAGTGTTCATAGAATTTCCTTTTTCAACTTCCTTCTGAACTTCTAGTGGGGGGACTGAGAAACCCAGGCTATAGAAATCACTGAAGACAGAAATTGGATTTGATCACACCGTGGCTCATGCCATGATGTTCCTGGACAGCTCTGTCCTTTTTCAATCCCTTAGGAGAAATGGGTAATAAATGCACACGTGGTAGTGCATGACTATATGAATCTGTTTCTAAATCTAAAGGGAGAAATGTTAAATTCTTTAGCAATGATTTAGCTAGATTCCTCAGTTGTTTTTGGTATCTGCATTTGAACAGCTGGAATTTAGGGAATATTGAAAGGAAGGAAATTACTGTAATTCAGAAAGAAATATGGGTAAGGCCATACAAGGATTTCACAAAGAAATTGTGAAGATATAAAATGCTTCCCTAAAAATGCCAAGGTACAAGTTTTAGGGTACAGGTGACTGTAACACTGGTGAGTGTTTCTTAATGAGCATGTGCTCTTTAGTCTGGACAGTTGATCACCTCATTATTCTATTACTAATAATATTTGACTGCCCCAACCTATGTCCCCAGGGATTGTTATATAGGAAGAGCGAGGAATCTGAAGGTGCGCGCATTAGGTTTTCAGAAGTTAGGAATGTAAAAGCTGAAAATGTGAAAATCATATTGTGACAGTGTTAGAGACAGTAATGAAACAAAGTTGGATGTTTCTGCAGGTTTACTCAGTACTCTTCACTTTGTTATTTGGGGTGGAATAGAAGTTACATTACTGCTGGTACCTTTTTCATTCATTACATATATTCAAGATCTTTACTAATGTAGTGGGCTGTTCTATTAACATTTTTTGGTCTCAGTATTTGATGGTGCAAAAAAAAAAGCTCAAAGATGGCTTGCACATTTGAGAAGAAATGTGAAAATTCCTGGTGATATTATTTCTGAGATTCAGTGAGAAGTGGTTTTCACTAGATGATTTGAAAAGCACTGATTGCATTTATTTGGCAATATTACAAATAGTGCATATCTTAATCTCATTATATTACAGATTATTTTTATTTCTTAAAATTAGCAGTTATTTGCTGAACATAAGATGAAAACTTTGTTCAAAATTTTTTGAGGGAAAGGTTTTAATTTAGATCAGGTTCAGAGGATGACAATTTAATTTCCCCAGCCATACCCACGGACTTTGAGAAGGAAAAATCTGTAATGAATTTTAATGGTATCAGATCACAGCTTTTCTTGGATAAGTCCATTTAAAATGTATTTCTCAGTTTGATCTTGTTTTATGAAATCAATTATATGCATTTTATATTTCAGCTTGTGTATGATTTGGAGTCAGTAGGAACGAAAGAAACGTTAAAGCACTTTGTTGACTAACAAAAAGTTAAGCACAGACTTAAAAGTAAGTGCTTTACTAAATTGAAACTCTTGTAGTGTTTTCTCCAGTTGTGATGAGAGTAGAGTGAAATAAAAAAAAATTACCTTTGATCTCAATGAACCATTTAAAAAAGAGGTATGGCTTTCTAGGAACCTACTGTACCAAATCAGGCCAATTCAACAGAATGAAGCTTCAAACTGTAGATTCTTATTACCTATAACACTAATTTCACTCGGTGTGAAATTGTTTTTCGCTAATCCAAAAAGCATGAAATAAGCACTGAACAAGGAATAGGTCATGGAAATAAAGTGTCACACTGATGATTTCTGACAATCTAAGTAATGATTGAGGAGAGGGAAAAGGTGTTCTCATGATACAGGATTACTGCAAACTAAAAAATTCCCTCTGCACCACCCCAATTTATTATTTTCCAAAGGAGTACTGAATTTAGATTTTACAAAGCAGTAAAATTGTCAAAAGTCAAACTATTGATGCAAAGCATATATGATATAAGAAATCCAAATTTTTTTTGTTTTATAGGTTTGCTGAAAATAGAAATTAATTTAATACCAAATGAACCTTACAGTGCAGTGTAGGAATAAAAGACTGGCAAATGATACATCACTGGCACATATAGATCTCTGTGCTTAGGCCTCCCAAATAATGAAAATATTTCCTGTTTGTTCACACATATTAATATAATCTAAAAGAACTGGATTCCCTTTTATTACAGATATAATGTAATTTGTCTCTAGAAGTGATTGTGCATCAGGTATCTCAAAATAAAACAGCAGTGATAAAAATATCCTGAAAAAATTCTTTGCATGAGAAGAAGGTCTGTCTCAATCCTGAGAAGTGTTTCTGCTGAAGCTGTGACAATCTGTCAAAGCCATGAGAATATCTACTCTATGGTGAGGCCTCATAAATCCCAAGTAGCGAATTATTTCAAGATGGGGAGCCCTTCAACACCTCTTCCTATATAGCACAGAAAGATTTCTGCTAATTTCTGTTTGCTTTTATTTAACAAACCTTTATATCATTACAGTAAAGGAGTGCTCATATCATAGCTTTTATGAGAATCTTTTATGTGCCTCCAGAAAATAACTCAAATTATTAATTTACAATTTTATTCTTATATTTTTCCTTTTGTAAAATGTAAACATGAACATAAAATAATATACCAATTACCTAATTCTAATTCAGTATTCCTGTTTTTATCTAGGTGTGTGCTATTGAAAATAAGACATTTTCTAAGTAGTTCATTTACACAACCCAGTTAACTTTAAAACTGGATTAGAATCACAATTTATATTCCCATGTTGCAGTTTGAAACAAAATGTTTCAAATTTAAACCAAACATTTATTAATGGCCTAATATTTTCCTTCTGAAGATGTATTGATTGTCTCTTTGAGCTATACATTCCACTACTAAAAAGTATACAATTATGATATAAAATGCAATGATGTATCTTTTTTTATCTTTATGAAATATCATAGAAAATTGAATTTTTTCACTGGGTTTTGAAAACAAGTACATTTATTTAATATAAAAAACATTTTGTGAAAAAAAAACCCCAACTCTGTGAGTGCAAGTGAATTTTCCCTCTGTAAAATTCTCTCTGTTTCTCCCTGAAGAACATGATTATTTCTGTGGCATAGAAGAAAGAGCACTGCTAACTACAGTTACATAATACTGAAACCAGAGTTGCAGACCTGCTCAGTGTGCTGAGCAAGGAACTAGTAATCGTCCATGAGTGAGTGGAGGTCAGAGAAGGCAAGGCCGAGTGTGGTGTGGACAAGGCTAAGAATTTACATTTGATAGGCAAATTATGAGTATACAAAGTCAAGATGGAAGTGCAGGTGCCTTGTCATGTCAGCCTTGGGGTAAAATGAGATTCAGGCCAAGTTAAGTAGTTGTCAATGAATTGTTTCTTTTTCCCTCAGCCCCTTCCACTTGTCCCCTCAGCTGTGCAACCACAGAGTGAGCAGTCCTGGCAAAGCCATCAGACTGAAAAGTGATGCCACAGAAAGGGAAAACTTTTTCCAGTCTCACCAGTTCCTTGGTGTGGGACACCACACTTTTACAATAATAGCTCTCCCAGAAAGATGGAAGAGATGATCAGGAAAAGAGGAGGTAGGTAAGCCACATGTGATGGTGCTGCAGCTGCAGAAAGCCACATGAGATAATGACCTAACAGATAATTTTGTCAAACTGTGTCTTGCCATTGACTCGCTACAGGATGTAGTGGAGTCAGAACACTTGCATTCTAAATCTAGATATAATCTAAACATGTTTTTAGAATCCACTGTTCTTAAAAACATAACACTTTATGCTTGCTTATCTACAGTGCTTATGAAATTGGTTGTTGTATCTAGGAAATAATCTGGTTTATCAAAATTAATAAAAATAGTCAGAAAAGACACAAAGGTAGTGAAACCTGTTTTTAGAAATGTCTAGCATTCTTAGGACTGCATTCACTGTTGAATTGTAAACTGTAGTCCCTGACAATAAGCTCCATAGTTTCATTCCAAGTGATTTCTTTTGTATTTGTATTTCTTTTGCATTCCTGTGGTACATTATCCACCTTTCGTAACACAGACATGGTGTTGTATTTTTTTTCTTCTTATTTTAGCCTTATTGTAGAAAGTATTTGGAAAGAGCCTGTCTTCATGTTGTTGAAGAAGAAAACTGGCAATTTTTACATCTGACAATTTAAAAAAATAAAACTGACAATTTCTTTTGTTGTAGTCCTATTTCTGCAGTATCTCATTAGAGCCAAATTGAACTCAAGACCTTTCCAATCTTTGACTTCTTTTTATTATTCATAATTCCTTACTAAATTATTGTCACAAATATTGGACAGATACCCATATGAATTTCTCAACAGTCATTAGCAAAGTGCTATCATACTTTCTGTGGGTTTATTGACATTTTTCAACCTTCTGCCATTATTTCACATCTCTGTTTTTTCTATACTTAACCTTTTTTTCTTCTGCAATTTCATGCCACTATTAATAATATCATCATAAATATAATATAATATATGAAATCCATCATGGATATTGGTTTTAGGACTAAACCTTGTGGTACCATCTGAACTTAACTGTATTAGTTTTGTTATTCCTCACAACATAATTAGCATTTGTATTTTTCCATATTTCTCCTTATCTTTCATCTATTTCATTATTCTGGAATATAAACATTTTGTTACAGACCTGTCACTATTTGTTTTTTAGTAGCCTACAAACTTACTTATCCTGCATTCCATCTATCTTTCAGTTCTGTAAACCCTAAAAATTTCCAGCATATTTCATTCATTCCCACTCACAACTGTTTTTCCTTCTGCTGATTTAGTTTTATTTCACCTTCTGTAGTAGCATTTGTATTGGTTTTTGTAATGCATAAGTGTACTTAGAAAGTATGGTATAATGATGATTCCATATTTTATAATTTTGTAAGAATATAAATATTTAACAGAATCTCTATGTCCTGCTCCTTTTCTGTGTTTGTCCCTTTCACATATATGTGTATTATCAACTGAAACGGTATTTTTTTTCCCAAATGTGTTTGGCAAAATTCTCTTTGCATGATTAATGGGTTGATTAATTATTTCTATGATTGATGGTAAATGAGCATACAGTACAGCTGGGTCTTCCTAGAAAGTACAGAAAATAGAGAAAAAATCTGAAATTTTTTTCACTGTGAAGTATGAAAGAGAATCCAAACTTATTCTTGCAGACTTTGGAAGCAGTGAAGACATGCAAGTACCCAACTGACAGGTCTTTTTTAACTGTGCAATGATGGACAGTACAACAATGCTGCTTCTGTATTTTACCAGGTGAATTTAATAATTATTTAATTAAAATTATATTAATTAAAGATTCAGCTGAAGAGTAGGAATATGCTGACAGAGTATGCCATAAGCTATGTAAGTTATTATAAAGTCAGCTGCTTTAAGTGCATCTTGCAGCCCAAGATATCCATTTCCCCCTCTGGCCTCACTGTGTTCTTCACAAGACTGGAGTCACCTCACTGCTAAGATTTGTCTGGCAAAAGACCCTGAAGAAAAGCCTGCAGAGAAGGTGTGAAAAATTAAGAGAAAGAGCTTCAGGCTTCCTAATCTTCTTTTCATGTTCAGAACAGCCCTTGTTTTTGATCCCTGCATCACTAGTGCTGGAAAACGGACTACTCAATAATTATTTCTTCTTTTCTGTGGGATTCCTCTGACTATGACATTTTTGTGTCAAATTAAGGAGGCTGGATGATGTCAGACGAGCAACAAAGCCAGTCTTGTGCACAGGGGAAGAAATGTACACGCCAGGTCTCCTCCCGAGTTAACTCTCAAGAGAAATCAGGAAGTTGTAGAGTTTCAAAAATAAATCTTGTCTGGAGTAATGGAAAATTCACAGATCAAATTATATTTCCTGATTCTATAAGTGCTCTTCACAGTTTGTGATAACTGCTAATTGAAAAGCAGAATTCAGGCACAATTCAGGCACAATTTCTTACACATCTTCCACAGGGCTTAGCAGCACTGGACAGTTTAATAATGTCTAGCAGATTCACAGGTCCTTATTAATATAAGAATGAAGGCTATGTCATATTGTTCACTTGAGAACAAGTCTTTTTGATCTTGTTTAGCATTTATAACTAGTACTTAAAAGTGAAGCTGGTTTAGGCAGCTGCAAGAGTTTTCTAGACTCTTTTTATATTATTTCTAATTAGGTGTTCTTTTCCCAGACTTCATTTTTTTTTATTTAGCTTTTAACTTTTATATTCTTCTGATTACATTATGCTGAATGAATGCTGAGTTCCATTAACTCTTTTAGTCTATTTTCACACTTGTTACAGATTTTTGATTGAATTTTACGATCATTGTTACTGCTTTGGATTGCAGTAGAAAGCAGACATTGATAAATGGAGTGGCTGTGACAGTGACTGGACAAATGTTCTCCTCTAATGTCTGGAAGTTATCTACTCTTCTGGTTTTTCCAGGAAAGAAGTTGTCTTTGTTTTAACATAATTGTACTAAAATAGTGTTTTAAGGTAATTTCTTATGAGGATTGATTTTAAGGCTGCTATAGTTAAGACTTAAAGTTCGTATTGGGCTCCTAAATTAAGGTCTGAGTTTTATTAATACTCAGTGTCTGTCACTTTCACCCAAGACAGTTGCTGCATACTGTACAACACCAGAAAATCATATAACTGTTGTGCCTATGTGGACATAGGAAGCCAGTTTTAGATTTGATTGCATTAGAAAATCTCATACATTTTACTTTTGCATTTTCAGGAAGAATTCACACTGGGCTTGAGATTTTAAGGATGTGACCTCATTTGAAAGGATGGAGATTGTCCTATGCAGTGGCCATTGGAATTAAATGGGAGTGACAGTCACAAAAATACCATGTTCATCATACTGCTGATTAGGCTTTAACATTTTCACTGAATTGTCCTTTTTTCAAATTAACAAAAAAAAAAAGGGCAGATATATTTATCACCACAGTCATTCAATAAATCATGACTAGCATTTTATACTAAAATTTGTGTTGATAAGTTACTGTGTGTTTTAAAAAAATATTTAATATTTAATTAATATTTAAATTACTTAGATGCATTTTTTTCATTATTTTAGAGAAGCTGGTAAATATTTTTTTATTTTAGTATCCATGTCTGATCATGTATACAATTCTGGGACATGCTGCACCTTTAATTTATGTACTGTTTGCCAGAAGATTCACGGGTCCTTGGCATCGAGGGCCTTCACATTGCTACTATAATTATTCACTATGTAATCTAGAACCTAATAATCATATATAAATTCCCTACTAATTACCCTGTAATCTACTATTTGTTGATTAGAAGAGCATGAGATGAGTATTTCTACTATTATTAATTTCAATTTACATGATAATTATAGGGCTGTTACAATTTTTCTTGTTTACTCGCTTGGCTATGCTTGTGAGGCCTTTTGTGGTGTTAATAAAATACTGCCTTTTTTATGTTCATCCATTTTAATCCATACTCAGCCAGCTTCTCCTTGCATGCACTTCTAGCCTGCATTGTTCTTGGGCTGGTACACAGGCAGGTCACTACAACAGGTCATTCTTTGTTTTCCCTGGAAAGCACCCAGGCAAGTTTATGTGAAATAGTTACAATGCTCTTGTCTAGTTTAAATATAGGGTGAAACCCTGCCCGTGCCGAAGGAAGAACACAGAGAACTGTTGCTCTGTGGAGAAAGAATGTACACATACCTGCTCTGAAGTTTAGGAGGAGGCAGTGTGGTTGGATACTTGGGTGAAGATGAAAGGGGAAAAAAATAAGGTTAATTTAATGGTAAGGATATACTATAAACTGCCAAACAGAAGGAGTAGGTGTGGATGAAGCTATTTTTGTGTAGCTATGTAATGCATCAAAATAGCAGGGTTGTGGGAGATGATTTTAATTAAGCTTGTATCTTTGAAAGAGTAATTTTGCTTTTCACACGAAGAATAATAACCAGTCAGAGGGACACAATATTTTTATTAGAATAAATGGTTGGTACTAGCAGTTTTAGGTGTGATTCAAACTAGCCAGAAAATACCACTTGAAAATCCAAAGATGGGAGACATGTTGATGTAAATGATCATGATGTATTTGTGATTCTAGGAAGAGTCTGCATGTATGGAAAAGACCAAAGTATAATTCAGCAAAGGAGACAGCAAATTCAAAGTGTTGTTAGGTAGTCTCGTGGGAAGATAGAATGAAAGAAGGATAACTATCAAGGTAGAAAGCTATAACTTTTAATTAAGGAATTCATTAAATTTTGCTACAGCAAAATATCTCAATACAAAAAAAATGTGAGTAGCTAAAAATATGATAAATTAGAGAAACTATCTGAAGTCAGTTAGATGGAATCTAGTAAAGAAAAATGCATAGTAAGACACTGGAGAATCAAAAAAAAAAAAAAAATCAACCCAAAACCAAAAAAACAACAAAGACAAAATGGGGAATCACTTGTCAGGCAGAAGAATTGCATTTGCAGCATAATAAATGTAAATCAATAGTTTGATGTGGTTAAAGAAAAAGCAAATTTCATTCTAGGAGGTATTAGCAGCTGTGTTGTATATAATACAGATAGTAGTTTTTCTGCTTTTTCTAGATCTGATGAGGCCTCAGCTAAAATCACACGTCTACTTTTAGGGATTATTCCCTGTGAATGATGTAGGCAAGTTAGAATAAGTTCAGAGTAGAGCTAGAAATGCCAAAAGAATTAGACAGTATGATCTCAGAGCACAATTTGAAAACATTGAGTTAATTTAGGAAAATATGACTGTTAAAGGAAAAATCCTCCTTTTTATATATATATATATATAGGTTATTACATTGTGGTTTTCATCTATTTACCTTGCCCACCATAGGACAAGGACAACATTAATTGAATTTCCAAAAGGAGAGGTTTAAGTTCAACGGTGTCCTAGGGTGTTTTTGTATAATAAAACCTGCAAAATTGAGACAGTCCTTGCTGTGGGAGCTCAGCTCTCTCATATTGCTATCAGCCTCTCTGGCGCTGGAAGATGCCAGCCTGGACCCG
>VWYE01028772.1:43545-84930 GCA_013398995.1 Alaudala cheleensis | reverse complement strand
GGAAAAATCCTCCTTTATATATATTTATATATATATATATAGGTTATTACATTGTGGTTTTCATCCATCTACCATGCCCACCATAGGACAAGGACAACATTAATTGAATTTCCAAAAGGAGAGGTTTAAGTTCAACGGTGTCCTAGGGTGATTTTGTATAATAAAACCTGCAAAATTGAGACAGTCCTTGCTGTGGGAGCTCAGCTCTCTCATATTGCTATCAGCCTCTCTGGCGCTGGAAGATGCCAGCCTGGACCCGGTGGCCCACCGGTNTGGACCCGATGGCCCACCGGTGTGGGCTCCCAGTGCTCTCGCGGGTCTTTCAGTCCAAGAGCAGGTTTAAACAGTCCCAAGAAAAAGAGGAAAAAAAATGGTCCAGGGAACTTCTCTGCCCTAGCTAGCTAAAACTAACTACAAGCCAAGCAGATCTCTGACCTGCTGCCTGTCTGTGCTGCAGATGAACAGTCCAGGAGCTGGAATGTGGAGTGAGCTGCTTTTCTGAAAACAAACTGTTCTCTTTTCGCCCCCTTAGCTCTCAGAACCAGTCTTAAAGCTACAGAACACATCCAACACAGAGCAGACGATTTGGGGATACAAGCATCATAAAGTCACCCTAGGACAAACAGGAAAAGACAATATTTAAAACACATTGATAATTAATAGCAGGAACAAGCCAAATAGTGTAAAAATAGTGTTTCTATTATTAGAGGCTTTGAAAGAGAGTGTAGAAAAGCCTCTACTAAGAGTGGTCCAGCCTCCTTTAGTAGAGGAAGATAAACTTCCTAACTTTTTTGTTCTTACACCATTCTAATATTTCCAGGTTGTGTGTGGGTTTTGTCTTTTTTCCTTTTTTTCATAATTAATGGCAGTAACACCTTGGACTTTGGAGAGTATCTTACCTCCAAATGAGATTGATATGACTAAAAATAGACCTACAAACTTGCTCCAATACAGGGAAAATGTAGTGAGCTTTATGCCTCCTTTGCTCTTACCAGCTTTTATATTAAATGATGCGATATGGTGTATGACCCCCAGAAACCCAATAATCAGATGAAAAATACACTGAGTGTGTACTATGAAATCAAATAGCTCAGTTACATCATGATATCTGAATATTTTTGTAATTATGGAAGTTCAGATTGATGCTCACAATTTAAAATTAGGTAATTTCCACTTGAGTGACTATTTTCAGACTCAAATTATAAATGAGTCATTCAAATAAAGTTTATTCTTGTGAATGATACATTATCAATCTTATTTTAACTGAGGTGAACAAATGTGGAAATTATCAGAAATAAATGTTAATTTATTTAAATATAAATAAATCAATATTAAATTATACCTTGGTAATCAGATAATGTTCTAAATAAAAAACCTCACACACCCTAAATATCAAAGAGAGACTGAATTTCATGAAAATATTTTTAAAATCTGAACTCTAGAGCCTTCTTTATCTTAAATATTATCAGTGTAAAAAGAAAATTTTGCTTTCATCTCCCTATCAAATAAATATCAGTCATGAATTATAGAGAAGCCATCACTCAAGAGTTAGCCCTGTACAATGGAAGCCACCAGCACATAGCCACAGTTATAATTAATACAGGGATCTAATTGTTCCTTTGCTCTGAATAAATGGAAAAATTATAGTTCCGCAGAGTGGAGGCATTTATGGAATAAGTGATACATTAGTGCATGCTACTTGTATAAGATATGGGAAAAGATCACATTAAGATACTTATTTAGGATAATTTGCCCATTAACCTCTGTCATGTAGAAGAAAACATTAGGGACAATTATTTTTATGATAAATAACAGATGCTTTAAAAACAATAAATTTGTTAGTGCTAGGGTATGAAAGTAATAAAAAGACATCCTTAAAATGCTGTAAAATTTATTTTTTGTTTATTGTTTAGATACAATAACAATATTCATAATACTCCTTTTTGAACATTTGCTTGTGAAAAAAAGAGGTAGTGCACTGTGCTAAGTTTCCCTCATCTTTTGCTGTCCCTTTGAAAATCCAGACATTTTTAGTTTTGAAGGACTGCCATATACAACCACTGGGTAGATCACCCAGATTTCACCAGTAAAAAACTTAAGATTCTTCACATGGTAAATAAGGGAACTCCCATCATTGCTGTCACTGCCCAGGCACTATAGATGATACATTTACAAGCTAAAATTAGACTTGAAAGATAAAAACCCATTTAGTTTGAAAATTCTGTGGCGTTCATAAAGAGAGAAAGCTTCTGTATTAAGCCTCATCTCTGAAACAGAGGTTAGTCTCATGAAAATCTGTCTTTGACTTCTGGCCTCAGATAAGAGGTGGAAATTCCTGGACTGTCAGCTGGAAGCAAAGGAGGCAACTGTGATATTGAGCAGACCTGGGCCAGGACAGTGAGGAACCCAATCTTGTCAGCCAGGATCATCAGGGACAAATCAGGTTATCTGGGAAGTATTGAGACAAAATGGACAAACTGGGCATGAGATGCTGAAAGAGGGAAATCACCATTATGGAGTCAAGAAGAATTGAAAAGGAAAAAAGAGGTAACTGATGGGGAAAAGCCTGGTATGAAAAAAATTGGAGAAGAAGGGAAGTAATGGGTAAAGACTAATGGGTAAAGCCTTTTTGACCACAGTCATGTGCTCCTCTTCAGAAATTAGGGTTAAAGTAGACATACATAGAATTTTGTCAGCCTTCTACTGATGACCTATACAGACCATCACCATGATACAACAGTTCTTGTTATATTTTGTGTTGCTTCAGTTTACATTTTAGAAAATGGACACAGACAATGACACATTAGGGAAATACAAAGTTTCCAAGTATTCAAAATTAACAGGTACCAAGCAGAGGCTTATGTCTTGTGTTAAAGTATTATCTGTATTTGCACGATCCAGGACCTGGTCCCATGGGTCTGTTCTTGTAATGGAGCGAATTGTCATCACAGTGCCTTAAGTTTCATTTTAACTGCAGCTGGAGGCTTTGAGAAATTACTGCCTTTCTTTCTATTAAATAAAACCATGTACACTACGTACTGCAATTATTCATTATATGGAGTCAAAGAATAATGAACATGTAAAAACATCCATGCTATTGTAAATTATATGGTGGGAGGCAGAATCAAGATGGCAGAGGTAATCTTAATTTAATTGCTTGGTCTTTTTTCACGATATGATTTTTTCCATTGAGTTCTTCTAGTCTGGACTAGTCTTTGCCTTGACCTTAGATTCAGCAGTCTAAAATTGCCTGTGAAAAGTATGAATAATCATTGATAAATATCTCTCTGCTATCCAGCTGTTGGGTTTTTTAAGCTGAAGAAGAAATTTTGTTTTTAAAAGCTGCTTTCTCAGTCAAGTTTCACCAGAGCACTCTGTCTGGCAGTGTAATTTTGCTCAACTTCCTGATTTGTACTATTCTTGCAGCTTTATTGTTGTAGTCACAAAGTTTTTACTAGCTGCACTTTAGATGTTCATCTTGATTGTAACTATTAAATCAGTGGAAAGATTTTATTCTTATAAGCTCTTCATGAATGCAAAACAGATATTTTTGTGTTCTTTATCCTTTATTTTTCCTTGATCTGCCCCCCTAGCATCATGGAAGAGAGAAGCAATATATATGTACATGTAGGGAAAAAAGTCCCTCATCATAATCTCTCAGTAAAAACGGAAAGAAAAAAAGTGAAAGAAGAGTATAACTGATAGAAGGAAGAGGTAGCAGAAATTAATGAAAATTTCCTTTCAAATGCATGAACAAGTAGAAAGTAAGAGAGCAGATGAGGAAAATAAAATGAAAGAAACCTAGCAAAAAGATAGTGTCTCATGGAGAGGGGGAATAGAAGAGCTTGTCTGATATCTGGAGGCCTTAACTTTGCAGAATGCAATATTACTTTTTCCTGAAAATTTCTTATGTACTCAATTGGGGGAAAATCTGTCATGACAGGTCCTTGGAGCTGTTGTGACAATACAGGTAGATAAGAAACACAGCCTAGCAAAAAAATAGAACTGTTCTCTGGAATCTGTATAAATCCATCCTCTCCAAGGCTCATTGCCTTCCTCTTTTATCTGAGCATCTCTCTGCCCTCTGGGAATGTGGCTACCATGGGACTGTAACTGTAATACCAGAAGTTTGCTCCCATCATGAACCACTGCTTCATTTTTCGTGACTATATTTAGCTTGTAAACTATTCCAATGTACCAAATATACCAAACACAAGTATTAGGGTTGCAAAGGATATGGCATGACAAATGATCAAAAATACTCTGTGTAATGCAATTTCATTCATGTTACAAAAATAGCTACATCAAAACCCTGTGGACCTTAAAACAAAAGAAATATATTAAATTGTGCCAGAATAATTCATCTGCTGGTAAATTTACCGTGTGGGAAGAAAGAAAGTGTTTGAAAGTACCATGATAGCAGAAACAATAGAACAGGAAAACCAATAAACAGACAGAAGTTGACTTGCTAAGTATCACTACCAAGAAATGGTTAGTGAGTACCAAATGCCACTATCAGAGGATAGGGTATAGTTTATTCTACATTGCTTGCTCCCTCCTTCCCCCCTCTTTTCCTTATGTTAAACAGGTGAAACTAAATGATTTTCAAGAAGATGACAGCATCTGTTTTTTAGTAAATAATACAGTTTCTGGTTTGTTTGGGGTTTTTTTGTCCCACTAACACAGAATAACCTCTTCAACTTTTCTTGAGGAAAGCATGGTCATAAATTTGTCAGAAAACAGAAAGATGACTGTGGCACATTGTCTTTGTTCTGCAGTATTCACTGCATATTAGAAAGCTGGAAAGCTTTTTGCAGAGGTGAGGAAGATTTATGTGGTGTCTCTCTGGACCCAGCAGAAACCTCTTCTGGTGCAGTATAAGCACATGGATATCACTGACAATTTAAATACAACAGGTACACAGTGCCCTTTTACGTGAATTGCATCCAAATTGTGTGGTAGGCACCATGAAATGCAGTGAATGTCTTTAAAATCCCACAGCAAACATTTTCCAAAAGCTGTAGGTACCTCCAGCGTGGGTCATTACCTAGTAGTGACATAGTAGAATCAGTAGTGGAATAATTGATGTTAAGAGAATTGTCACCAGACTTCAACAATAACACCCCTCCGGGAAATACAAGTCAATTTAGGCTATTTCAAGCCATTGTTCCAGACCGTAAACTGGGAGAGACACTGCTTCATTGATTCCACAGTCATTTTATGTTTTACAACACTGGGACTAGAGGCATTTTAAATATGAATTGTGAATCTGGAAGATGGCATTTAAAAAAAAAGCATCTGACATAATGCAGCAATGTGCTGAGGTCTGTAATCATATAATAAACTTTCCCTGGCACTAAGACTTAGGCAAAGTACATAGGCTATATCTGGCAGTCATCACCCTTGGCTTTATGTGAATAGAAAAATGAACATCATTATGACCTGTCTCTCTGGTACTAATGATACCGTGGATCTTGTGGCTAATTATTGTCAGGCCACTGATGACTTTTTTAATAAACTAAGTAATGTTTTGAAAAACTTCTATACATGTGGACAGGGCTCTGGAAACCAGAACGAAAACCTGCAAAATCAGACACTTGGCTCATTGGAGGTCCTGTGACCTCAGTAACTGGTAATCAAGTTTATGTGTCTGAGCATGGGTCTAATTAACTTGTGTTAGGCATACATGTTTGACATTTTAGAACTGCTTTTTAAATTTATTTCTGCCTTTGCATTTTAATGTGGTATAATTTTGCTCTGGTGAGTAGTGACCAAATATCAAGTGACATTTTCATTCCATTCAGTTTCTGAAATCAGGAGAGAGAAGGCCAGTATACCAAAGCTTATTGTAACCTCCATCTACCCCTAAAATTATCTGTCCTGTAGAAAGATATAATAGGTAGACTTGTACTATTAAACAATTAATAGTTAGATTTAAATCATGATAACTCTTTTATTGAGATCTGTTGCTTACAGGTAGAGTAGAGATAGCATATACCATGCTGAAAAGTATTTTAGAAGTACCTGGAGTACTTTGTACACCTGCAGGCCTGGAGTAAAATAAAATGAAGCCTGATAGCTAATACCAAAGAACAGGAGGCACTGTATTTTGTTACATGTGACATGCCAATGTAACCCTTTCTGTCCCTTTATTCTTCGAAGAAGCAAAAAGTGAGCTGCTTCCATGTCTTTTCTGGGCTGGTTCTTCTGGCCAAGGCAGAGGCAGAGAGAGCCAAGTTCCTGACCTCTATTTTTACATCCGTTTCTTTGTGACAAGGCTCTGGCTGTTTTCATTATTAACTTTAAACAAGCTTCATGACTGGGAAAACCACTTTGTATTCTGATGTCTGTGTCTTTTATAGGATTGCTCTAACTTATGATGTTAAGTTTATGACTTGAAATACTGTCAATTTCAGAATCACGTGACAGAATTAAAAATTAAGATACGTTGTTATTTTTAGACATTTTTGTAATCTTTATATAGAATGAATTGAAGAATTCTGTGTATGAGTATATTGTGTTTTGAGGCTGATGTTTACATTAAAACTCTTATTGGTGCCAACAAAAGCAAGGCTTGCCTGCCTAACAATAGGATCACTGTTATTACATCTTGATGAGTGCTAAGAGAAAAATGTCTCCCTGCTGCCATTGCTCAATTAGGCTGGAACAAGTAGTGTGAAAGAAAAACATGGGACTCATCACAGCTTATCTGTGAATGTGGCCATATCAAGAAAGTGGGGGTGTTTTTTGCAGCCTGTGACAGAAATACTCCAGCATTTCCAGCTATTGTTAAGGAGCTGTCAGCATTGTGATAGCCTGGCTCCACTGGATGTCCATCCAGAGAATGTGAAGGGTTAATGCAAAATAAAAGAGATGGAAACTGGAAGACAAGATGAAAGAAATGAAAGCAATTAGTCAGCACAAATGGTGCTGAGCCTCTTTCCAAAAATAGCAGATTTAACATTTATTATGAGCAAGAACAGAAGTATCCTAGTGACATTGGCTTTGTGGTAGGACAAATATAAATAGAAGCAAGCAGTTATAAAACCAGTTGAAAGGAGAACTAGAAAACACATGAAAGACATTGGAATCACTTAATCTGATTACAAAGAAGTAGGAACCTCAACATTAAAGCTAATGTTAATATTCTCAAAATTAATTAAGAAAATAAAAATTATTAAGATGAACTAGGAAACAGCCATCCTCAGTAACCAAACTAATTTAGTTAGAGGAGGTTTTTTTGTTTAGTTGTTTCTCTGTTTTTTTTAATTAACAAATTATGAAAGCCAGGAGGATAGATGGATTAATTTTCTTTCTTCCTTTGGCTTATATGGACTGTAAATCAGTCATCTGCTTACCCTTTCTCATTTGAATCTCCTCTTTGTTCATTGGGAAAGGGTCTAAAAACCTCCTTCATTTTCCTTGTTTCCTGATGGATTGTACCATTGCAATTTTATTTGGGAAAAAAATAGAACAAGGGAGATGATAGTAGATGCAATGCAGAGTCTTATTTTTAGATCCCTGTTTTGTTTTGGCACAGTACAAAACTGTGAGTTCTTGGATGTGAACCAGCCCTTTGAAACTTTTGATGAGGTTTAAATATGATGAATCCCACCCTTAAGCCCTACCCACCCAGTCTGAGCCTGAATCTCTCCCATTATACCTTGAGGCAACATCCAGCAACGTTCTGGGAAGAAAAGCCTTGCACATTGCTGCTACCTTGCCCTCCTTACGAAGAGGTAACCCATTTTCATCAGCCGTGTTTGAATGTAGTCTGAGGTCTGATGCAAATCAACAAAAACACTTAGAGTTGACAAGTGTTTGGCTGAATCTTTGGTGATACATTACTTTGGCACTGCAGATGGCTCAGATACACTAATGAGATTGTACAGAGAGTGATCAGCATTTGTGGATGTAGGTGTGGCATGTTCATAAGAGGTGCTTTTTTAAGGTACTCCTGGGGTTTGTCTCAATAAATTAAAAAAAAAAAAAAAGGATTATGAGTACATCAGTTTTCACTGCAAAAAATCCAGCCTCTTTGCCAACAATAAGCTCAATTGCAATAGTTAAAAAAGGAGAACCTAGTAATTAGTATTAAAAACCCTGCATAAAAATGTATGAAAAAAGATTCTTGTCCCAAACTCATTGAAGAAAGAAGTATTAATATAAGTAGCAGAGCAAGGAATGCCAAGATGTCCGAGGTATAGAAAGCCACCATAGAGCAACAGCTCTAGTTTTCTCCAGTGATGAAAGACCAATAGATAAATGCAACCTGAGACAGGAATGGAACCTAATATGAGGGGTTTCCTGTATGTATCATGTCGCAGGGAAGCCACAATGTTCTACCATAGCCTAGATTTACTGAGAGTCAAGCAAATGTCAGCCTAAGGACATGTAAGGACTCCTGCATTCACTAAAGCTCCTCAGAATACAGGCAGCCAGCTAACTCCCTAAGAGCTTCTCGTGGCTAGAAATGTGGGTAAAATGAAAGTGCTTACAATTGCAGAGAGACTAAAAAATATTATTTATTGATTAATTGAAATTATCTAGTACTTGCTAACTGGCAAATTGTAGTAAGATGACCCAGGAAAAGTTCCAAGATTTTCTGTTTAAAGTGCTGTTTGTGATAGGCTAAAGAAAATAGACAAATGTAGGCTCTGTATGTTTCTGCTTGGGTCATCTTCATACTGCATCTTCTTCTGGATTTACATGGCCTTCTAAATGATCCAACAGAGTCTACACTTTGTGATGGATCAGTGAGACAGTTAAAACTCAATGCTGGGGTAGGCCCTTGGGTTCAGAAGACAAAACTTTGAGTCTGCTTTCCTGTCTTTCCATAGTAAACTCAGAAAAAATTATGGGGAGAATAAGAGGTGACAGGGAAATCAGTCAACAACTTGATGTTTAATGAGTTGATGTTCATTTGAATGAAATGGAAAAATAATTAGCCAATTAGTGGATTTGCATTCAGCCTGTAGTCTAAGGTAATGAATTTTGTGTCTTGAGATAAAATTAATTCTGCCACAATGAAATAGAATACAAATACTAAGGTATAATATTTTAAATTTTCACATGTCGTTAATAGGAAATTTTCAGCTGCAAGTAGGGCAATCTTCACTATATTGTCATTACACTTTCATGGATATCTTTGACTGTTCTAATAGAGCTGCAATGTGGATTGCAAAGCTCACAGCCCATTACATTGATCTTGACAATCAGTGTAGGTCCACTGCATCCCAATGGACCTTTCTTTGTATTCAGAGAAATGTTTGACTTCTAAATTACTTCTAAACCAAGTGAAAAATACTTTAACAAACTGAAGCCTCAAGGAAAAAAAAAAGAAAAAAGAGAAATACAAACATTTTTCATTTTTGTCCCCTGTTTTCATTGCTAGAAATAGTCATTCAGCATCAGTACATGAAGAGCTACCTTTCAATCAAGGAATTATCAGTTCAAATCCAATTGCAAGTTTCTAAACCATTTTCCTATTAAAAACTATCCTGTGTAATCGCATTAGCTGTTGACTGGCTTCTATCTGGGCAAGGCAGAATGTCATGATTGATGCAGAAATTTGGCACATGCTAGCTCAGGGCAAAGAGCATTTCTAACAGGATTATCCACAGGACAGCCCCTGATACAGGATCACAGAAGAATCCACAGCTGTGTTCGCCCATCACTACACTTAATGGCTTTTTATGGCTATTCTATGGAGAATTACTGAAAAGCATTTTGTAGAGCTATTCTCCATTTCTTGTGTATGTGTTTCTTGTAGATGTAGAGTGGATCTATACCACCAGATACTCTTTTTTAGGTCTAACTATTATTGCATGGATTAAAACAGGAAGACCTAAGAAGCTGTACATTTAGAATATATAACAATTTATGCCAAATACACTCAAAATAGATGAAAATGTACTCAAAAATAGAGGAAAGTTTGAATTAATGATGATGTGTAGATTGTCATCTAGAAAATAGCTGTGCGGTATAAGCAGGTAGACCACATCAAAGGTATGAGATAGACCAGTTCATGGTCATCCTATTAAGATGTGAGGGTGACTGTTTAACTACATACATACTTCCATGCATTATTCCTTCCAGTTTAGTACCAGAATAAACTTTATTAGCATAAATTTGCACATTTTGATACACCTCTCCCAACCTAACTCTAACTTTTCTCTGTAATACCAGCATTTTCAGTGGGACTGAATCCTGATGGCATCAGTCACATTCTCTAATTTTTATGGTGGTGGCTTACCATTTGAGGACATCTCCAAGCTTCCTTCTCCTTTTGGGGTTCTGCATTAATGTAGTTTTTTTTTTCTGTGGTCTTCAAGGGGGTTAACCTAAATTGCATATCTTGATCCTGGCAGTGCCAGATACATTTACTTCCCAGACCACACCTATAGACCTGGAAATATAATGAGAGCACTCCACCAGCTCAAAATAGCCTGCATATGACTTGCCCTTCAGAAGTAGGGTATGAGGAGAATCCTTGTTATTCAAAGGAACCCTAGCAGGAATCAGGACACAGCCTGACAGAATAGGTTTTCGAAGTCATGTCAGGAAAAGGAAAAAAATTGCACAGGAGACCCAAATAAACAGAAAGAAAGCAGGTCAGGAAAACTTACGGAGCAGAGTAGCAGGCATACAGAACATAGCAGACACACAGAAAGGCAGCGTGCTGGCAGGGGCTTGGCATTGCATCTATGTTTCAAGAGAAGGGAATTTTTAGTTCCTTTAGAAGTTTACTTATTGAAAGAGCCTTTATTATACTAACTCTGTGATCACTGCCCTCTGAAAAAATTACCCAAAGAATGTATTTGGAATTAGCTGGTGAACTTTGTTCTGTGTTGCCAGCATATTTTGTTTGAACTTCATGCACAAACATGCCCATTTCTCAATATAACACTCTCAATTTTTTTTCTCCTTGTGTAATTCTGCAGCTGCCTGAGAGAAAAAGCAAAAAGAACCATTTGGTCTTGACACTTCTAAATGTCCTCTTCTAGTCACAAGAAGAAAAATAATCAGTGATAGTGTACTCAGAGTGTGTTTAAGTCATCCAAGTTTTTAACTATACTTTGTACTAACACCAAATCTAAGGTGTGTTTATGTGGAGGATTTGCTTTACTCTGTGTGTGTATAAAAGAAAATACTTAAATCACTGAATCTACTAGAATAGAAAACTGATTTTCCATTAAACATTGCACTGACTCTAAATATTTATAAGTTTATAACTGGCATAAAAATCAGAGAATAAAATTAGGTGAAAGGATGAGAGAAACTTGACTCATGCAGTAATGTGGTTTTTCAAGGTTCAGCATGTGGATACTCTGGCAGACTGAATTGGATTAAGTTTGTCTTTTGAAATGCTTTCCAAAATATTTTGAAAACATTTGTGTTACAATATAATACAAATCCAGCTAATTCTGAAATAGATTATAAACATGATTAACTTTGTAGTGGAAACTATTCAGAAAGCTTTAGGCAAAAACTGTTGCCATCCTGATGAATTAAGAAGAGGATAGTATCACTCTAATGGATATTTTTGTATTAGTGTATGTCATAAGGCTTTGTAATTAAATAGTCCCTGATCAAATTGCATATGCCAGTTTTGACAGCATGTTGTTTTAAAAATATATTCCCTTTCATCATGGTCTTCAGACACCTACACACTGATAATGTGTAGATAAATTTCCACTCTTCCCCTTCAAAGAGACCATGCAAACCCCAAGTTTTCTGGATCAAGACCATATTTAACCCCCCAAATTGTATGTTATATAACTGTTCTGGGTTTCGTTTTTATTCTTTTCCCTTATTTCTATTTTCTTCTACTGTGCACTACTGATCAAATGGGCAAATAGACAAATAGACTGATGGGCAATTTGAACAGAAACAGCCTTCATTTAAGCCATGAATGTGAATCCCAGTTAGACTGTCCCAGACATTTTTTGTGTGTATGTATATCTGGACTATTGCTACAGATTGCAGCTAGTATAATGCAGGGACTTCTTTAGCTCAGAGGAACATGGATTTCAAGGTGCCCTCACGAAACTGGAGACCAGTTTTGCAATGAGTGCGATATCATACAGTGCCAGATAAAAAGAGCTGATTACAAAGCTTTCATTCTTGTCAGTACCTGGGAAAATATCAGTGCAATCTCCTGCGGTCAAATCCTTCCACTCCTAACTACAGAAAGAAAGATTTCCCTATATAGTGTCTATTAGCTTCTTCAGTTTGTATCACAGGGAGTTAAACACTCTCTGTACAAACAAACATTGTATTATAAAGCAAATACCAATAACAATGACCGCTTTTCTTTGTCATGAGGGTGCTATACTTCAATAACAGATGAATAATAAATACATATCTATAGATGCAGAGTGATTAACAACATGAGGCCAGACCTGCTGCCTAGAGAGATCTGAACTCTGCACCCACGAAGCTGTTCTAACCCGGGCTGGATGAAGCCAGAGCAACCATATTCACTTCAGAACTTCACAGATTTGGGACCTCCAGAGTTCCCTTCCATTCTACATACATTCATGCTTACATTTACATGCTTTTATTTATATACATATAAACATATGATATTTCAGTCGCAGTGATAGCATGGTATTGTTTATTTGGTGCATTTATTTGGATTTCCAGCATTCTTGCTTTATCTTTCTCTGAAAGTGGTTAAGATAAGTATTTCATGCTGTTACTCTATATTTTGAAATACAGCAAAATGTGATACCAGACAATTTTCTACAGTACTTCTGACTGAATTGAGATATTCTGACCCCTAATGGTAAAAACAATACCAGAAAAAAGAGGTAATAATCTGTGATTGCCATATTAAATGACATTTACAGAAGCAAAGCAGAATTATAAATTTCCATCTATGTCCAAAGAAATTTTTCAGAGGAAAAGGCATAATAAAAGTTCAGCATCTTTCCTGCTGCTGTGAACAGGCATACACACATTTTAGTAATTTTGTAGGAAATGAATATTGCATTTCTTACTTGTGAGTCTACATGCACTTGACTATTATTTCTTTACTTCACTGCTTCAGAAATCTTAATTCAGTGACATTTGTATGAAGTAAGAGCAAGTATCCATTTGTCCAATCCTAGTATAAAATGTGATGCATAGTGCATGCCAGAGCCTGCTCTATTTTCCAGTCTTCTGTGCTTTGAAATAGGTTTTGTTTTTCTTTTGGCAAACTGGCAGCACAACTCCTCACAGCTGTTACAACATTTTTATGGCAATGCATATTATTATGGACTCATAGTCTGTGCCTTATATGCATGACAGATTTTTTTTTAAATCCTCAGTCAGTATGATTTTTATCTTCTTTACACAACAGAACACCTCTAATCCACGTGCAGTAGGTATAAACATGTGTAGCATTTTAATGAAAAATGACCTCTGCATAGTAAACCTATTGTTTCTTTCAAACAACAAAAAAAATTCTACACTTGGATTTAAAGTATGAAAATTTTACATTGGGGTCTGCTGACTACCTTCCTTACGTTCATTTTCCACATAATTTAATGGAATTGCATCATTTAGTATAGGACTATTAAACCATCCCTCAATTTTTTCTGTCTGAAACAGTTATCTACTAAATCTTAATTGATTTAGTAACTGCTATAAAATATGTTTAGCATTAATAGAAACACATATACTTAATTTCTAAAACATTTTTATCAGGTTTTGCTCTAAGGCACAGTACCCTAAGGAATAAACAAACAAATAGACTGGTTTATTTATAAACAATAAAGTCCAAAGCAAGCACCTAAACAAAATACTAATGAATTCTTCCATTCCACACATTCTAAGAAGCTCCCATAGGAATACATGCAGCTGGGAGGCATTTCTGAACAGGGACATGCAAATGATTGTTTGGGTTTTCTGTTTGTTTACTTGTTTGTTTTGTAGTAAAAAAGCTCATTTCAGCCGCTGTGCTGCTCCAGTAGAACCCTCTGTGTTTCTTTGCTTTACACAGACACAAAATGGTGGCCTTCATTTTTCAGAACCCTTTCTAACTAACCTACTCCCAAAAACTAGCCTTTCTAAATCTGTTCAGCTGTTCTTGTGGTAATATGTAAATTCATTTTCTTAGGAGATACCTTGAAATAATTGATATGGCCTTTTTCTGACTAGAGCTATAATTCAGGAACAGTAAAATCTGGCATACAGACCTCTAAGACAGAACAAAAGTCACAATTATTTTGGCTTACTAGATATTAATTCAAGTACTTTGCCTTGTGCATGATTTAATAATCTGGCACATTAAAAAAATAAAGATTTCAGCAGCAGAAAAATGTATCCATAATTCTGTCTGACACAAATGTGTGTGCAGCAGTGATTATTCTTGTTTGCTCATCCATGAAGCTTCACAGAATTGAAATATATATATATCTATACACACTTAGCCCTTCTGGAGACACAATGCATCTTACACCTCCCTAACTCACTGGTGTGAAGGGAACATGAATCTACAGTGCTACAGGACTAGTGAAGGTATAATTCATTTTCCTTAAATAAAAAAGCCCTAAACATTGGGTGGATCTGTACACTACGCAATTATATATTTAGCTGACCCAATAAATATTAATACCACTAATTTAAACAGGGATAGATAAAATGTGTTCTGCCTGAATAAGCAAATAGGTACAATATTTTCATAGATGAGGAAATACTCTAAGATAAAATCAATTTTTTGTTTTGTTTGCCCCTTTCTTCTTATCCAAATAAATTGTCACTGCAAGAACAGTAAGAAAATAATGAAAGAAAATAATGGTCCTCCCAAACAGTAAAATAGCAAAAACTGTTATACTTTACTTACATAGTTGCCCATCAGCAATCTTGTGGGTTTTTTACACATTTGGGAGTGCTACATATAGACTTCTATGGACTTTTTTGTTTTTCATTGCTGGATTCTGTGTTCATGAAAATAAAATTTCTTTTTCCTTTGGCCAAGGTAACTGGTTCAAAACTACTTTCATACAGACAGCATGCAACTGCACCATTTAGTATGGCTGAAACCTGGGAGACCATACCCATCTTTCGCTAGTCACAGCAGTCAGCTCTGCTACTGACCAGCACAAAGTTTGTAGGAATATGGCCATAATCCATGGATTTTTACATTTTCATTTTCCCTTCTGTATTTATGACTAAATATGAAGCACATCCACAAAACACTTCATAGGGAAGCTATAAAACACAAGCCTAAAAACTAGAACAACCCAAACTGTATTTATTTTTAAGGGGAGCCTGGATTTACCAGTACATTTTCAGACCAAATGAAACCATATTTAGACTGAAGGAACAAGGAAAATTGCCTGCAAATTTTTTTTGTAATTCATAGTTTCTGTAGAACATAGTCTGTTATGTCAAAAAACCCACAGGTGCTAGATGTATTTTCTTCCACGAGTTTTTCAGAGATAACAGAGAAATTTGAATGACATTTTTAAATAGTGAGTTCATTCAATAGATGCAATTATTGTACTGGAGAACAGTTTGCTGTTTTTTGACAGAAAACTTCTCATCTTTGCGTGTGTGAGTATCTTGTAGTCAATTGTGGTTGCCATAAATTGTGAAATTACTTGCACTGCTGTCCATGGCATCTTTTTTTAGGCCTGAAGGTATAAGGATTTGATCGCACAGGGACTATGAACTCTTCCACTCACAATGCAGAAACCAGATTGTGTGACCAAAATATGTAACAGATTGAACACTGAATTGTTCCTCAGAAGTTTTCATTGTGCACTCTAAGAGTCAGCAAGATCTAATGTATTTCATTTGCAGCATAACTCTTTCAAGAAATACTGTATTAAGATCTAGTCTCCCAGCTGCGTTGCTAATATATTTTATATAGATACCATGTGTGAATTTTCAGAGTACAGGTCTTGACTAATCACTGGAACATTACTTTTAATCAATCAAGTCTAGTTAAAATGCTAAATTCTCTGTGTATCTAAGCTTATAAATTACTTTTGTTCCCATTAGGTTTTATTTTGTTACTGAAAAGTAGATTATTTTTCTTTATAATATTGGTATTTATTGTATTCTTTCCTGTGATTGATGATAACTAATGCTGTCATTCCCAAGGCTGTATACAAAAATGACAGGACTTACTTGCACTGGTGCTGCAAAATGGACACAACATGAAACACTGGGGGTTCCATCTGAAAATCAGGAAACACTTTTCAACTTGATGGTGACTGAGCATTGGCACAGACTGACAGGTTGTGGTGTCTCCGTTCTCAATAGATATTTAAAATTTGTTTGGACATGGTCCTGGACATGGCCCAACTCTAGGTGGCCCTGTATGGGCAGAGGGATTAGACCAGATGACCACAAGATGTCCCTTTCAAACCCAGCCATTCTGTGACTCTGTGAC
Source organism: Alaudala cheleensis (assembly GCA_013398995.1). NCBI lineage: Eukaryota > Metazoa > Chordata > Aves > Passeriformes > Alaudidae > Alaudala > Alaudala cheleensis. Next base: position 68,540 of record VWYE01028772.1, on the reverse strand, counting down.
CACATGATGTGTGTTTTCTCAGCAGGATTTTAGAGTTCTTTCACTGATTCATTGTTACAAAGATTGGTATCTAGGTCTTAATACCATTGGGTATGGAGGAAAAATATGCACATGGCACTATTTTTATCTTATAATTTAAATAAAGATTTAATCTCACCACTTGGCCTGGTTTCTTGGGCAGGAATGTATCTGCTAAGTAGTGCAATCACTGGAACTAAATATTCTGTGCAAGCTGGAACAAGAATTAGGACAGGAAATGGAATGGAGTTTTCCCATTCTAAAGGTATTGTTTTCAACTGGTAAATTCCAAATTCATGAAAATTTCCACTCTACATTTACTTTCATTTAATATTTAAAAAAATTAAATAGAATCATTAGACATATTTATGCCGTATGACCAACTTGAGCTTCAACTAACTACTTCATTGGCAGAAATCCTTTAATGCTAATCCTCAGGAACGGTATTAGAAAAAGCATACTGTGAAACTAATACTTGATTGTTGTTGAGTTTCAAACATGCAACATCATCTCTTCTTTGCAAATGTCTGTGGATTTTGCATATAAATATATGGCAGTTAACTTTTATTGCATATTTACACCCCTCAACAGGCTTTTTAATTTTTTTAAGGATATTGCAGTGCTGAAAGCTCTGATCTCAAGTAGTCAGCAATTTTCTTGACATGTCTTCACTCTTAAATTGCTTGTATTTTTTTCTTAGTCCTAACTCTGTTTTTCCACTAAAATAAACGAATTTGTGACTGTTCTATTCAACAAGGATCAGTTCCACAGTGCTTTCTTAAAAATATCAGTAAACAGAATTTAGCTGGTATACCAGTGATGTACTACTGATGGCACAAACACACCCTGTGAAGCAAAGGATATGGCTCAGGTAAAAAATGCAAACAATAAACCTTGCTCCCTGTTCTTTTTGTAGGTATATTCGGTTTAGTAATTTTGATCACAGTTTCTTCCCGGCCATAATTTTCCATTACTGTGTTTTGTGAATATTGCAATACTCTGATTTTAAGAGTGTATGACTGTATAAGAAGTCCTTGCCAGCTTTGGTAAAATCATTTACAACTCTGCAGCATGACCACAAAATGATAGTGATACGTGATAGTTTTGCTTGGGTAGTGTTTAGCATCCTATCCTACTTGCTTTAAAGAGACTTAAGTGATCAGGTAGAAACAGAATTACAGACTCTAGGGGATTAAGAAAAATCACAGAATATTCAGTATTTTTACTTAAATAAAGACATATCAAGTATGTGGAGAGGAAAAATCAAGCCATTGTGACATTTTAAAATGTCCCATTTTGCATGCAATTTATAATTTATAATAACAATTAATGATTTAAATAGTATTTGGGCAGATTATCACTCTATGCACTTCCTGCAGACATACACTCACAAATGTACATGTGCACACCTGTCTGGGAATCTGAGGAAAATACACTCTATGACAGGATGTTGCTCATATGGCTGAGACTCAGAGGAACACAGTTCTTCCACTGTATGGAAATGCACAAGAAAACAGTGTTACTACAGTTCAAAATGTGACCAAACATCAGACTCCCCTGAAGTTCAGAAAGTTTTTGGAGTTTGCTGAATTACTTCTCAGTTAAGTTATTCATGAGCAGCTGGGCTCATGGGTGAGTGTGACATGTGTTTGTATATGCATGTGATTTACACAAAATGTAATGCAACATAGAAAAGTAAAAGAACCCCTCATCAGGAGCAACCACCCCAACATAACAGGGTTGGTGTGATTTACCAGAAATACACCTAATGCAAAATTATATGTTTCAACAGTGGGAACATTTCAAAACCTTTGGCTGTGGTTTGGCATACTTGTTAGTGAGATCCTAAGAGAAAACTCTTTGTTCCTGGGGGTTTTTGTGTGTTTTTTTTTTTTTTTTAACCCCTTATGCTGATCTTAACCTTGCAAAACTGATATTAGATATGCAAGATTTTTGTGTGACAAGTTGTAATGTTTTTAAAAAGAAAATAAATAGTTCTTGTTCCCCAAGAATAACATCAGTTTAAGCAGGTGACTTTTGCCTGGATTCCCTGCAAGGGAAGGAGGTGTAATGATGTAGTGACAAAATTATTTCTGCGTAGGATGTGCTGTGGAAACAATGGGCAACGTGCAGTGGGGTGAGTGAGAACAGAGCTGCTGCAGGTGTGCAGCTTTGCAAGGTGCTAATTGAAAAGCAGGTGAACACAAGTAAGGAACAGAATTGGTACCTATAGAGGTGGTGGGGAATGAAGTTACAGTGCCTTGTAATGCACAATGATAAAAGGGTCCTGATTCTTCTGTTTTGCCTGACGTAGCCACAGCTGAACAAACTTAGCCCAGAGTAAATGTTCACTTATATATCCCACTTTGGTATGAAAGGCTGACAAGAAACAGAGAAAGACTTCTCTTGTTAACTCACACGTGCTAAATTTTAAAGTCTGTTGTAGAAAGGGAACATTGACAAAGGTAATGCTTTTCCAAAATTTGTGCAATAGGCTGCTGAATTTAAACTGCCATTTGAATGCCAGCTGCCAAATAAATCAAACCTGGTATTTCCTGGTGAAAAAAAACCAAACCATCAATTTTAACTGTTATTAGGAAGGCAAAGTAGAGAGAAAATCTCTTCCATACTTCAAGTCTACAATAAATATTTCCTCCAAGACAATAAATAAAATTTCCAAGCATTTCATGCTCCAGTAATCAAACAGAAAATTGTAAATGATCAATAAAATATTTCATTTTGATTGTTTGAAGGTCCTGAATTCCAATTCTGCTAAGTATTTTAATTTTTTCACAAAAATTGAAATTTAAAAATCATATTCTGAAACAGAAAAAGAAAGCTTTTACTGAAGATATGAACTGTGAATTTTAAACTTCAAAAAATGTGGGAACATGAGGCTATGACTTCTTTCATGTTTTTCAGCATCTGTAACACTTTTTACAGAGACTCATTTTGGAAAGAATGTCGTTGCTGCGCATTGATGAGTACACAGAGTATATTTGTTTTGGGGTGTATCCTTTTGCATACAGTATTTTCATATTCAACCTCTGTAACAGGGTTTGTGAAGACAACCAAATAAAGCTGAATCAAATAAATTATTAAGTCTTTTTTATTCTCATGAAAATTCTATGAAGAATAGTCTATTTTTTTGAAAAAAATTGTATTTTTATCTTCAACAGAATTTGATTTATTCAAAAACCTCTACTACATGGCTTTGTTTGAATGTTTCAGATAGTTACTTTGCGTGGACTGCTTTTAAATTGCCTGAATTTTAGTGCTTAGTTTTGATTAGTTATTCACATAAACTCTTCAAATGTGAAGTGCATTGATTTCAGCACCTAAACTTGATTAATATAAATTTCTGAGATGGAAGTGCTTTTATTCTTGTAACAATTCAGTTAAAGTAGTCCCATATTCTAAGTGAATGAATAAAGCATGGAAGATTTTAGTTCTGATACACAGACATGAGGATTTAAGAGTAAGTAAGTAATAGAATAAGGGTTTGAAAGAAATGAGCTTTATATTAAAGCAAGTTAAGCAGGTGGCAATACCATGGACACATTTGTAAGCAATTCTATAGATATTGATGGTAATTTTAAGTGGGATGGGGAATATTCTGAGATATCAAACATCCTTGGTTATTTTCACAGAGTATTTTTTAGTTCTTTGATTTCAGCAACTGGATGAGATTAAACAAGATTTTAACAGCAGACAATGATATCTGTCAGATATCTGGATGTATATATGATTCATGCACAGTCACAGAGGAGATACCTGGAAAAGCAGGGAGCTGAGCTGCAGTCTCCCAAGGCCCAGATTGATGTTCACTCCATTGAACAGCCTTTCCTCCTTCAGGTACATTAACAGAATATTCCTAATTAGAGGGACATTAAACCTTTGCCTTGTGACTGTTTAACTGCATTTCACCTTCAAGGTCTTGTCTATAACAACTTGAAATAAAACCCTGCAAAATTTTTTTCTATTATATCTATCTATAGTTAGAGTCTCATTCAGATATATGTTGCAAGTTATCTCAAAAGATCAGTTAAACTTGTATTTAAGGGACAATTATTTTGCAATTCATTGTACTAGATAACAGTACACTATGCTAACATAGAGTTTCCCACTACAGGACCTTGCAGATTTAATGTTAATAAGTTAGTTTAATAACTTAGAAAATCAAGGCAGAATTTGGTGCTCAGTCTTAAAATCAGGAGAACCACAAAGGAGGAACATGAATGAGGCCCAGAGAGCAAGAAGCTCTATTTGAACAGCTATTGCATCTAATGGAAAGACCACTGAGAAATCCCAAGTCTCTCTATGAACTCCCAGAGAAATTAGTTGGAGGTCATGAAAAACTGATTTTGCCTTCCAGTTTTGGCTGAAAGAGCAGTCATTTGGGGGTGGTTTTGATGTTATTTTTCCTTGTAACAAGTAGCATGATCATACTTATAAGCCCTACACTGACACAGGGTTCCTGAAGTCAGTCTCAGTTGTGTGTGTTCCATAAGAAAGGATTCACAACTCTCCTAATCCAATAAAAATAGCACTAAAATATGAGATTTTGAATGAAGACCTATTTCCTAAAACTGGTATTTTCTTTATCTCTTTTGAGCACAGATATTTTCTTCTAACTTTAGGGATTTAAAACAATGATTTTGGCATAAATGCATAAATGTATGTGTGTCCATAAAGGCTATGCAAATTGGTCGTTAAAAGATGGAATTTCATCCTGGAAATTTCATTTAAAGGGAATTGAAATGCAAGAAATTGAAAAAAAAGCAAAGATAGGGACACACAAACCAGCAGAATTGCTTTTCTTTTGCTTTTGAAATTTTAGTATTTTTGAGCTACAGTAGTTTTGCACAGAAAAATCAAGCCAGACCCACTGATAGTTGTTTCTATAAAATACATGACAAAGGAATCAAACATACAAATGTGGTTTTCCTGCTAAAGTAAATTTCTCATGCTGAAACTCACGGGATATTTTCACTCTGTGGAGCCTCAGTTCTGCTTTATCTTATGACACAGTAGGGATCAATAAGCTGTATTCCACTGCCATTAGTTAAACCTATGTTACCTACCATTTATTTGTAAAATTTTTGAACCTCTGAAAAAGTCACAAGTTTTTAATTCCTATCGATGTAGCAATGTAATTTTGTAATCTGTGAAGACTAAGACTTCTCTTATATTTTCCTCTGATTTCATCTTCTCAGGCATGTATGTATGTCTGCATGTGTCTTTAAGAAGGTCAGAATGGAAGACTGCAGGGTGTTTCATTTCATAGATTAGCAGATGAAGAGAAATAAAGGACCACAGTGCAGAGAATCATCTGAATGGTCCACCAGGTGAATGTAAATTGCATATATTTTGAAGTATGTATGAATTTAGGTGCTGCTCCTAAATGAGAGACAGTATTGTGTAGAATTCCTCGTAGCTGGAATGGGAATACAAACCTCTATTCTAAATTAATATTTAATTCTCAAAAGTAATGTACCATGCAGTAGTGGAGCCTTTGGTTAGTGTGGTAATAAAAAGAAGCTTGTTTTGGCTGAATTTTGAGAACTAGATGCGGAGCGCACTTACTAGTACTGTACATTATTAGCCTGAGGTAGGTCATTCTCACTTCCATTAATTTTCTGACTGATAGAGCACATAGGCATTCTCCAATCTCTGTAAGTAGAAAATATGGGGTTTCCCCCCCTGCTATTTTCCTCAATAGCCGTCCAATATTTTCTTGCTTCAGTAAAACAGGCTGATGTAACAATTTGGTATGTATTGCTTAAAGCTACTTCTATTGTCTTTGGACAGGTTGGCTGCCAGTTCAAATGGATTTGTTGAAACAACGTGCTTTTACCAGGCTACACTAGCTTCTTCTCTTAGCAACAAGAGGTTCTGACGTTAGCAAGCTTATTTTGGAAAGCTCTGATCTGCTCAGTGTGGGATCAGAGCACCCCAAGGGCTTGGAGTCAAACTTTGTAACTTGTAGTTTAATCAACAAGCTGCAGGAACATCCTAGAGACAAAGCAAAAAATATTTGCTTAAAAAAAAATAAATCTGAGAATATGGTAAATAATTGCTTAGGGTAACAATGAAGATGCCATAATGGCTCAAATATCCAGCTTGCTATTGATTTACACTGACACATTAAAATCAAAATAGTATTAAATGGGCTAATGACATTGAGAAGCCTGTAGCTGAAATTAAGCAATTTATATTAAAATATAAAATATAAGATATTTTGGTAAAAATAGAATATAGCAGTTGTAGAAAATTAATTTATTAAAAAAAAAGGAAGACCTAAAGAAAAAGGTGGGAAACCTTATCTTGCCACTTTACCGACCTCTTTTTCTCCCTTGAGAATAAAGTGAACAATGCTTTGTTTGTAAAAGTGTTTACAGGACAGATAAGGCTAGAAATGCAGATGGATATTCCTGAGAATTCTCAGCTCCCAGGGACTTTCCAAGCTTATTCTGTGGGTCTCAGGCAAGTGGAGGAGACTTCAGCTATGAAAGGATAGAGGAGAGAATAAATCTTAATAATACAGTAATACTACCCATATCAGTGTTATTTGAGTATGAATCTTCACACATCTAACTTTAGGTGCTTGTCTCAAGTGTTTTGCTGAGCTAGAGACCGAGGAGAGCCTTGAGGAGCTGAGAACTGGCAGATTGTATGTGAAGGAAAGCACTCCTACTCTGTGTCTGAAAGTGCGCCTTGTCTGCACCTCTGCATTTTGCAGAGATTACTCCAGTCTCAGTGTTAGTAATGACTCTGAGGTGTCCCCTGGGCCAGGCTTTAAACACTCTTAGAAGAAAAGTGCACTTCAGTTCCCACTGACTCCAGCAGGGCTGAAGAGTACTGAGCATCTTAAAGGTATCAGCCCATGCAGCACTTGTGCAAGAGGTGGTTCCCAAGAATTACAAAGAAGTCTTTGAGAAAAGGAGTTTGAAATGTTGCCTCTGGTGTGCCAGCAGATGTGTTTCTCTTATGTCTCCTCAGTGTGAATACGTTAGCATCAGCACCAGAGGGAGAGCAGGCTTGATAAACCCTTGAGGGCTCTATACTCAGAGGACAAATATTGCAATGGAGGAGTGCAGTCACTGACTGCAAACAAAGCAAATTCAAGGAGAAAATCCCTATGAGCTATCTTTTGAAAGCAATCCTTTTAAGATTTAATGTTCTTCTGTATTGCTCAATTTAATTTTTTAACATGTGAGGCTGTAGTTCCAAGAAAGTTATTTTATAATAAAATACACAGGTATTTCCAGAGCTTTTAATGTGAGCTACAGCTCCAGCTGCTGGCAGATTTTCCTGGTTTTTCTCCACCATAAGAGGTAAAAGAACCCTATGAAAACCATCTTTTTCCACATAGAAAAAGTAATATATTAGTAATTGTAATAAATATTCATAATTCTTCCTAAACCCACACATGTTTAGAGACCTTCCAATCCCCTTTTCAAGGCCAGCCTTGCATTGTGTAACAAATAGATACACAGGACACATGACTAATGTGGCACAAATCACAGGCTAGGTGGATACATTGCATCACAATGCTGGTGTACATATACATATATATGTACATGTATGATTTATCTAGATATCAGTAAGCTCTCCTTATCTGTCTTTGTGTCTGTCAAGAGATATTACTGGATTGTAGGTTTCAAACTAAAAAATAAAAGGAAGCTTCTAATTCAGATAGAACTCATTGCTTTTATTGTCACTTGACAAAATAAAAATACAAAGAAATTCTTGTGTATGGGAAGGCTGCACTCAAGCCATGTGTACAAATGAGGAACCAAACCCACAATTAAATTATGGAAGTTGTTAAAGATAAAAAGGGAAGTGACAAGGAGTAAAATGCCTTCCTTGAGGAATAAATTAACATATAATATAGCAGGATCTTGCAATTGTCTTATTTTTGGGCCAGGTTCTGGAGTATACTACTGAAAACACAGTGATTGCCTAGTGAATCTGACAGTATGAAAGATAAGGCTTTTGGTCTCTTTTTTTTTTTTTTTCCTTAAAGGGATTGGTAGAACTGTTTTCATGCAACTTTACTATAAACATAAGCCAAGTCATAGGAGAAATGTTGTAAGCAAATCAAAATGTACCTGATCAGCAGACATGGAAGTTCAACATTGAGGGTCATATTTGGGAAACTGAATAGATCAATGCCTTTCTGTTCAAACTGAATTATCTGAGCCTCTAATGCTATCAAATCGCCATGAAAACTGCTGATGAAATTGTGTCTTTAGAAACTCACCCACCAAAAAAACCTCAACCCTCCAAAAACCAGTCAAACAACCAAAACACCCATCCTGCCTCCCTGAGATAATGCTACTGCTTCAGGTTGTGGCTTCACATTACCTATCTGCTGTGAGTGCTCATTGACCCAGAAAAGAAACTGCAGTTGTTTTCCTCTCAGATTTCTTTTTAGCTAGTCTAGACCTCTGGAGAAGCACAGCCTGGGGCAGCCAGGTATTGTAGGACTCTACTGTGAGGTCAAAGAACTCACATCCTTCTGATGACTTGCATGACAGTCAGGATAATGAGATCTAATGAAATTTCCTTTTTTCTGATTTTTTTTGAGTATTAATCCTACAAATTTTAGATATTAGCTAGATTAAAATACATAAATAAAGACCATAAGTTTAGCTTGAAAGATTAGGAAATATCAAAATTACCTCTGCTCGAGTAAGGTTCTTTTAACCCTATCAGGCACTTGTGGTATGGTTTAGTTTTTAATTACATGATCACATGCTATTTTTCAACAGTAACCCTACCTCATTTAGTTAATAGGTCATCCCTGTTCCAGGAATGGTCCCAGCTTGTGTAGTTAAAGATGCTCATAGCTTACACCTGGAACTGCAGTTCCTCATACCTTAGTCCTCCACATGTAAATTAGGTATAATAATAGCATGCTGTCTCACTGGTATGTTGTGAAAATAACTTAATTGGTGTTTGTGCATCACTTGGTGACTACAGCAGGCTACAGGAAAGCCCAGGAGGAAAATAATAATTTTGTATCTAGAGAAAACCTTGAGTCACATGCATTACACAGGGTGTGGGACACGTTTTGGACAATGAATAACAAACAAGATGTGGCAAGAGATCAGATCAGCAGCGGCATCAGATATCACATGTTGGCTGCACTTGATTTGAGCAGGTTAAGTGCATCCTGAATCATCTGCTTGAAAGGTAAAGGGGAGGAAAGAGCAGGAGCACAAGAACTAACACAGTTCAGTCTGCAGACTGAAGAGGATATTTATTGTGGGAAAAGAGTATGTGGCCAGGGAAATAGAAACTGCAGTGCAATCCGAGGGTTGCACAGGATACATTACTTTGCTGTTCTCTAGCTTCAAAGTGCTGGACCTTACGACCTAACCACACTCCTCTGAACATATATATCTATCTTTTTATGTATCTACTTAGATTCCATCTACTCAAAGAAACATCCTAACTGCTCTAGATTCCTCTCTGGCAGTCCTTAAACAAACATGCATGAAATAATGAATTCATTCCACGGAAAAGCAAAAGCATTCAAGATGTGTATCCTGATCCATCCCTGCTAACGGAAACCTATCTGGTCTTGCAGCAGTCCTGGTGGTTTCTCAGCTAAGCCTTTAGTCAATCGTGCTGATCAGATGGCTGATGAAAGAAAGCCTCTGCAAAAATAAAAAGCCCTACAAAAGATTAGGCTGTCAAACTGAGACATCTTTGTGCTCATAACTGGCAGAATGGTTTCAGATGAGTCTCATTTTTAGGGAGTTCAGGACAGTAGAAGACAAAACAAATCCCTAAATATGCACTTGTTTTTGTTTGTTTTTTTTTTTTTTCAGAAAGCCAGAGGCAAAGCCAACTTCTGTATCAAAAATAACACCCTAAAATTCCTCATAACAAAATATGACAAGAAAAGCAGTTAAAATTTTCACCACTTTTAAGTATCAGTTTATATATTTGATGGAGAGAAAACCTAGCCAACTGCAGTTCTATAGAAAAAAAAATCACAATTCTCAGTCTAGAAATATAAAGTACATATAAAATTGCAACTATAAATTCCATATTATAAGGAAACTGGCCAAACCTTATTGACATTTTGGTTAAGAGAACATACTTCTGCAGCTGCAACATAATTTGATTGAAGTTGGAAATTAGAACAAAGAAAAGTCACTGCAAATATCAACAACTTTATAGAAAATACAGGGTCATTGGCTCAAATAAAGGAGAGAGGATAAAGCCTCAGTATGTTTAAAAGCATTATCAATTTCATCTTGGTTCTCTCTGTGTTTTAATGTAACCTTATTTAACTACATTTAATCCTATTAATTCTTAAAATGCCTAAGATGACTGTCTAAAAGGTAGGAACTTTATTTCATCCCTTCACTGTATTCTTATCCAAACCTATAGTAAATTCTATACTCTGAGAAAGCTTTGAAAACTGTCTCTCACAGCCTCCTTCTGGACTCAACGATCCGATGGGTCCCTTCCAAGTCAGCCTTTTCTATGATTCTATGAACCTGTATGAAAGAAACAACTTAGCAGTAACTGGACTGAAATGCTCTCCAAAGCTCACCCAAAGCTGGAAGGTTGGATTGACTTTCCACACAGCTGGTTGTGAAGCAGGCTTAGCTTGTTAGTTGTTCTGGGTGTATCAAATGTGTTTCTGTATCTTTCCTGACAATTTGTGAGAGTTTCTTGTTCTCAGCAGTAAAAAGCTTAATTGAAGGGAACATTTGTAATATGATACAGTCATCCTCTACCTCTGATAACATTTTGCTCTCTGTTACCAAAAGGATTGTTTTGAAAATGAATTTTTGCTCTGCGCAGAAGTGACATTCTCCAGAAGCAGCAGATGCAATAAATGCTTTCAAAAAATATAATGGGGAAAAATATTAAGATAATACCTTCCCCATTTAGCAATATAAGCAAAACTTCATAATTTCTTTCATATATATATATATATATGTTTATATTCTCTGAAAATATTTTAAGAAAGTGTTCTAGTGAAGATTGCCCAGAAGCAAAACATTTAATTGAAAACTATAGAAATATTTTGCAAATGTACTCATAAAGTTTCTATTTCCAGCTGAGTGAAACCGAGTAAAAAAAAAATCAGTTGTTTAAAAATAATTTTTCTCATGTAACAATTGACTAATATAATTCATCCATTTCTATCAAAAAATTAATGGAAATACTGGGATAGATTGTTGACATGGAGCTAAGAAATGTTGCTTAAAACCCTACCACCTCCTAAAAGTCAAAAAAAAACCAACACAAAGCTGATGGAGTACTTTCTTTGTTGAAGGAGCAAACCAAAATAAAAATAAGAATTTTCAGTAGCCCAGATTTTATTTTGTCCTGATTTCTTTTAAAACAATCTTTTAAAAAATAAATTAAATAACAAAAATGAAATGCAGAAACTACAAGTGAAATGTTTCAGCTTCTCACAATTATCCACTACTTCTGCTGTAGTCCCAAATGTGTGAATAATCATTTCAACCAGTCCAAATCCACCCTTATGGGTTTTTTTCTTTTGTTTTCTAATAAATGAAAGGAAATATTTGTAAAAAAGCATAGAGTTTCAAATAGAGCTCCCATGCACAGATGACTGTTAAATTCTTCCCCAGTTGTGTGGTCAGTGAGGATTTAGCCTGTGCATGTCAGCCCCCTGCACTTATTGTTCCAAAATAAGTGAAGCAGCAAGTCTCTGCTCCAAAACTGGGTTGACAGCACGTGCTGGAAAAAAATCTTTTTTGATGTGTGATATCTGAGTGGTTCAAAAGGCCAAGCAGCTGTCAGATATGGAGGAAGAGGAAGAAGAGGACCCAGTAAAAGACCTGGTATCAGATGAAAATCACCATAATGTATTTTTCAGGGGAATTTTCATCTGCTGACTATGGAAGGGTTTTTGCTGCAGTGGTTTCTCATTTTGAGGAACTTGTCACACAGGAATGGGGAAATGGCATTGCACTGGCTGCTCAGTACAATGGCAAGGACCCTGCTCCTGTGTAGCTGTGCTAGGAGCTGCCTGAGAGAACAGGCAGCTGGAGAACACTGAGTAACAGTCTGTAAAGATGATGGAGAGCACAGAGGAGCCCTGTGATCCCATTACAGCCTGGTGCTTACCAGCCAGCACACCCCTTTTGCAGAGAGCCAAGAATGAACTTATTTTGATCTTTCAGCTGGCATAGGCACACTTCTTTGGAATAATTTAGGCCACTGAATACCAAGTGTATCATCTGGCTGAATATTTCATTATAGCCCCACCCAAGTTACACAACTCTGAACATTACCTTTTATTTTGTAAGGAGAACTACCACCAACTGAATTGCCTGGAGTTTCACAACAAGGACTTTACATTTGCATAGTTTTCCCCACAATCCATCCTGCATAATCAGGAACTCTAGTCTTGTCCTAGTAAATATGGCAATGCTTTTGTTCCATTTGTGTAGCCTAGTTATAGGCTACACAAATCAATACATGATTTTTAATAATTTTGGAGAGCATGAGAATTTTGACTTGCCTTTATGGTCTTGAAATCAATGTAACACATATATAGCTGTTCCTTAAAATCATGTTTATCTCTTTTGTAGTCTAATTGCAAGTTTGTCCTGCTGGAAGGAATTTGTAAAGGAAAAACTGACTTCTTTCTTCCTTTTGAAGAACAATTGCTACTGTCCCCAGATGAAAATTAGTTTCTCCAGGCAATTAATGATCAAAATAATCTTCAATATCCTTCCTTGATTCACTTGTTGTGCACAACTGTTACAGAGAAGTATCTGCTGATGTGAGTGTATGGTTTTATTGTTCGTTTGAGGCAATTCTGAAGTATAGATGATGTCTTTATTTTGGTAACAAAGTACAATAGTGCTTTCTCTGCAAATACTGAAGTAGGAAAAGTGAGGGAAGAGTTTTGGATGGTGGGTGTGTGGTGGTGGTGATGATGGGCACTGAAATGAATAACACCATAAGGGGTTGAAACTGGGAAAGTTGTCTGAACTACATAGCGTAATGTAAACATTGTGCAATGGTAGAGAAACACTAAAATATTAATGAAGAGTGTCTGAAAGCCACCAATCTTTTAATGTTATGGATTTTTTGGACATAATTACTGCTTTTGTTTTGATGCCTGAATGTAAGTCAGTGGGGCTGCAGAAAGTGACTAATTGAGGCTATAGCATCCTTCTTGCTGTCAATTAAATATTTTGTCCATGAGAAGTCAAGATTTTAATATATGGAGTTTCAAGTAAAAATATAATAATATTGGAATATGGAAAAGGAAAGGTCTTGGAGAAACAAAACCAAAAGCCATCTACTCTGTTATGCTCTTTCTCTCAGTAGTTAATGCTGGATATTTTATGACAAGACAAAAAAAAAAAGAGAAAAGCAACTTCTCCCAAGATATAAATAGACTAATAATCTCTTCATTTTTATACTATAGAGGTTTTCTTAAAATCCAACGATTTAGGTCAACATGATGTAGACAGTGGTATGAGTAAAACAAAATTAGATTTGAATCTACTGTTTGATATCCTGAGTCAACAAATGTGATAAAACTACTTGTGAGTCAGAAGTTGTGTAAGCAAGCAAAATAGTTGACACATCTTTCTCCCAATTGATTATAAGAGAGGTATTTGCTGTTCTGGTAACTAGACTACAACATTAGCATATTGGGCAGCAGATTTAACACAAAGGAAGTAGCTTTTCTTTTGACAGATGATTAACTGATTGAACTTAGTGCCACAGGATGTTGTGGAGTCCAGAAACAGCTTAAAAAGAGTTAGAAAATTTTGCTGAGAATGGATCATCAGTGGCTATTCAATAACATAGTCCACTCACACTCAGAAATTCCTTCAACAGCTGTCTTCTGAAAAATAGTGTTGAAAGTGGAAAAGTGTCAGAATGAACTTTCTGTGGTTTAATATCTTTAATATTGTGGCATCTGCTTCGTTAATCTGTGGAAAAATGATGCTGGGCTAGATATACTTTTGGTCAGACACAATCCTGTGAATAATTTTTGTGCTACTTTTAAGAAATAAGAGAATACAGAGAGAAAAATCCTATTTGACTGGCAATATTGTTTGGCCCAAGCTTATTGAACCTAAAAGTCTCTGAGTTATGAGCTGAAGTATTTTGTTAACCTTCTTAGTGTTGGATTTAGGAGGATTTGATGTCTCCCTACCTCTAACAGCAGCTTGATGAGTAATTGATAAATGTTTTTCATCTTTGTATCTCAGCTTCCCTAATGCTAACCTGCAATTAGAGATCTTCTTGTTAAAAGCACCTGCAACCCACCCCCTCCTAATTTTTGTTATTACATAAGTGTTAACTGTTAGCAGTAAAGTATTTAACTTTTGGTAAAACTCATACTTGTCCAGAAAACTAATTTATTTTGAATTTTAAACCCACCATACATTTATAAACGCTTTATTTTGCCGTCCACACTGAATCGCTGGGATCACATCTGTAGAAATGTGGAACGTGCAGGCACGCAGGTATCCCTGTTTTCTGCGATCTGGTAGAGCTTTGCCTTGCATCTAATATGCGAGTTTCCCTGTCGCGTTAATGAAAGCAACACGAGGTCCCTGTGGCGGGGGGAGTCGGCGCCGGGATCGCCGTGCGCCCTGGGAAGGTCGGGCAGCAGCACCCTCTGCTGGGACACCGCAAGGAAAACCTTCTGCGGCTCCTTCCTCCCTAAAGCTGGGCGCTGTCACTTCCGTGCATTCCTCTTCTCTGTCTGTTACAGAAATAGGGAATCCTGTCTCCTTTTCTGTCACTAAAAATAGAGCTGGAGTACTGTGCCTAGTTGGGCTTCACGGGCTTCTTCTAGGCTACATCCCTGCTGCACACTCAAAGGTTTTTCTGCTTTTCTGTAGGAAGACTCAGAGAAAGAAGCAACAAACACCAAAGAAATAAGCAGTGACTTAGACAAAGAAATAAGACTGAATTAGAGCGTACTGCTATCTTTTTCTAGGCATCTTTTGGAAATCACATGAAAATATTTCTCCACATTAAAAGAAAAGCAAGCAGCAGATAAATGTGTCTGAGAGGATGTCTGTATAGTACCAAACACTTAGGATTTGCATGGAGGTTTATCAAAATTAATATGGGCCCAGCTGAAGCAGAGATAAAGCTCTTAAGAATCCTAAAGAAGTTATTCAATTAAAAATGTGAATTGAAAATACACAGTAAGCCTTGCAAGTGCCATGTTTTTTAGCAATTAGTTAAGGAGTGTTTTGTGAGTTGCAGAGGTTATATCAGCAAAGTGTGGTGCAACTTCGGATATCAGAAACCCAGTTCTATTGCAAGCACACTTTGTTTCTCTTAGTATCAGAGAAAAACTCACCCTGCTATCTCCATGGTAAGAGCCCCAAGAAGGCCTCAAAGACTAGTGTCATCTGAGAATGTTTTTTTCACTGACATGGTAGAGCAGATTGTTTTGTAGGAGGAGTAAGTGTCAACCAGGACAGCCAGGAGAAGGGAGGGGAAGAGGGAAGCATGATTAAGGACTTAATAATGACTTCTCTCAATCTTGGCAGAGATGATTCTCCTGTGATATCCAGATTTCAGATCTGCAGCTGGAATGAGGAATGAAGATTAATGTTGTGGCTTAGGAGGAAAGTATTAAATGGAAAAGGAGTAGAAAATTGCAAGGTGAAAAGTGATGGATCAATGGCTTAAAATGGCTTTTAAGCAGCCTTTATTTGTGACAAAGTACCAGATCTTATAAGTGATGAACTAAAAAAAACCTTTTTTCAGGGACTGAGAGATGCTGAATCCCCATGGCTTCTAGTGGCTTTGGTAGGACCTTTGAGTCTTCAGTATCTGAAAATCAGTTAAAAACCATGCTCTTAGTCCCAAAAGACCTTGAGAAGAGGAAATAAGTTCTGTAAAACTGAAGATTCAAAAAAAAAAAAAAAAAAGGTGATAAAGATAGCTTTTAAAAATCTGATTCCAAGAAATTATAAATTCTATTTATAATTTAGACTAGGCATTCATATAATTTATTAGAACTAAGGACAAGACAGAAAAACTCAAAGACATCACATATGCAGAATAGTGAGTTTGACATAAACAGCAGGAGTCAGACAAGTGTTAAAGGAGTAAAGTTTGAGTGTTGCAAAAATTCTTCAGGGGCCAGACATGGTTTGTAGCTAGAACAATGCGTACTATTGTGTGAAGGCAAGAAAAAAAATGCATCAAGAAAAGCAAGTAGAAACACAGGTACTAAATAAGTACCAAAATATCACAAAAAATTACAAAAGAATTCACTCTTGGGATTATTACAGCCTATCCAGAAAAAAAACCAATCAAAACAAAACACAGCAACCTATCATCAACAAACAAAACAAACAAACAAAAAACCCAAAACAACCAACCAACCAACCAAAAATCCTAATACATTATAAAGAACTGCAAATATTTGCAGAACTTAAGTTACTGGGGAAGAAAAAAAGCTAACAGGATTACCTAAATGATATTTTCAGCATTTGTGTTTTCGGAAATCTCTCTTGGACTACATTTGTTCTTTCAGTTTCTTCTGGAAAGTAATTTCAGATAATTGTACTAATCGGATTTCTAAAATGACCTTTTGGACTGCTGGTAACATGGCTGTTGGAGTTGGATTGGAATGTTCTATCTAAATGTAGTTTCTGTAAAAAATGCATTGAAAGGAAGGAAAATGTATTTCCAACTCTGAGAGCTATCTTATTCTAAACCTATTAAAAGACTTTCTGCAAATTTAGATACAACACCTGAGGGAACTGTATCTGGAATGCTTCATTTACCTTTGGAAGGACGTTCCAAAGCTGGAAAGGAGAGAACTTCAACCAGGGACACCTTTTTCATCTTGATTATGTGTTTAATAAAAAAACCTAAAAATGTCACAGTGTTTCATGGAATAGGTGGCTGGTTATTTATCTCCACTAAGCTACAGATCATTTATCATGAAGCATAAATTTTGTCTGTCTCTCACTTTTTCATAAATATGAGCTTCAGAGATTCAGAATTATGCATCATTTTCAGACTCACTGTGTCCAGTTTTGCCATTTCTTTCTACAGACTGTTTTATTTTTTCAGCAGATGGGAACAGAATAGAGCATCCTGACACAGCACACAGCTGCACAGCTCAGTAAACTGCCCCTGCAGACTCACCAGAGTTTCTGTATGTCTGTGTCAACCAAGAGAGAAATTCTCTGGGTGTTTCAGGGATGATCTATGAAACCTCTTACAATTCTAGAAGCAATTCTTCAATTTAGGCAGCACAGCATTATTAATGGGGCTGAGAAAGGCAAATACATTCTGGAAAGGGTAACTTTATTGGGCTAGTAGTACAATCCATAAGGTGGGTCATTTCAGAAGCTGGAAGCAAACACAGATGTTAATTCAAACAGATTTGTTTATGCTGAGTGCTCTAGGGGCCCCTGGCCATAATTTAAAGTGTCTAAGTGCCACCCATAGCCTTTCAGCAGTTGTGATGGTAAGGCCAAATGGATTCATCTAAAGCAGTTGTTATATGTCCCACCCTGGCCCCAACATTATTGCCATCACAAAGGTTTTGCCACTTGAGCTTATTAAATCCATTTTTGCCACCATAGATTATTATCTGGTATGAAAACTTAATATCACTGACTCACAAGGCCTTCTGCTGAAAGAATTTTTCTCCTGGAATAGTCACATAAAAGATGGTAAGTGGCAAAATAATTTAGTCATTTTTACTCTGAAGGGACATAACTTTTTGTATCTGAAAACATCAGGATTGTTCATTTACAGAACATAAGAAAGGGCACAAGGAAGCTTTAAAGGAAACTTTTAGATGTTCTGTACAAAAGATACAAAGGACCAAAGAATTTGAATCTCTTAAATTTTCCTGTGTCAGGGAATTTTCTCTGATAGTCAAGAAACTCGTAATTCCTGTATCATTCCTCCTCCCAGCCCATACCAGCTTTTCAAGGTAAGCATCTTATGGAGATAAGAAAAGCAGTTTCTTGTAATGTCATCACTCAGACAACAAGCACTTTCATTTATGCAAATTGAAAGGAATGAGCTATCAGCAGGAAATAGAGAATTGTGAAGGTGAGTAACAAGTACGTGGAGCTTGTGTAGTAAACATCCTGTTACCTCAGCAGAGTGTATTACAATAGTATATTTTTCAAAATTTGTCTTTTGTTTCCATCTATCACCTAATTATCCTTCAGAAAACCTGACTAATGCACAAGGAGTGTATTGAAAAGTGCTATTTTACTGTCATCATACAGTTCCTCTTTAACATTTTCCAGTGTTTAGATCTTACATCAGAGTTTCAGAAACCAGAACAATGAATCTGTTGGATTCCATTGGTTTGATTGGGTGTTTTGTTTGTTTTTTGTTTGTTTGTTTGTTTTTTTAATTGCACTTGGCTTGGCTCTCTTGGCTTGGTTTAGAAAAATCTTTTTTTCAAAATGCAATCTCATGGAGTGGAACTTACTTTAGTTAGGTGAAGATGTCTTGGATATAGACTCGTGTGCCTGAGCAACTCACCCAAGACTACTTTAATCTCTCTTTAAGAAAAATGCACTTTGTTGGCACTCTTAGTCTCATCTCATCTCGGCATGCATTTAAAACAGCTTAGAAAAATTGCACCCTTAAAGTGATATTTCTCCCATGCTAACATCTGAAATAAGGTAGAATAGAATTTGCTCATGACATCACACCTTGAATCTATTAGAGTAACTTCTGCCTTTCCTTTAAGCAAAATCTTGTCCTTCACAGACTGCTGTAGTGTTGAATAGTTTCTTGTGCCATGTGCTTCATGGTATTAGATTAACATGTATTATTTTAATGTCTTCAGAAACCTGCTCTGTCCAATACTTCATTACATTTTGTGAGTCTTCCACAGGCAGTGCAAAGGGGGATTTGCATCTTGTCAGACAGCATCACTAGCTCCAGAGATCTGTATAGTGTGCTTAAATGGCTGCTCTAAAGTGTATTCAAGAGCAATGGCTCTTACCAACTGTGTATGATCAGACATCACAGCCAAAGGTGGTCTGGTGGCACGGTGCAACTCCAAAAGCAGTCCCTGCTAATCCCTTTTGAATGCATAAACACAACCCATTTCTTATGGTTGTCCTCAGCTGTCACATTTTAGGTTTGCAATACTGCTGCTCTTAAGCTGCTTTTACTCATTTCCTTTTCAGCACCTCCATAAAGTTGCAGTACTTTAGAATTTATGGGTTGCTTATGGTTTTCTTGTCCCTTTCAAAACCCTGTCCTTGGAAGTCTCTACACTAACCACCATTATTCTACAGGTATTGTGAAGTAAATAATATCAGAAAATAGACTTCTTGTAAAAGAACTTCGTTTGTTTGTTTTTACTTTTGTGTGTGTATGTATTAGAGGTATGTCTGTTTTTTAGTTTTTTAGTTAGCTGGGCTTTTTAAAAGACCATTCAGCCCTCTTATGTCCCTTCAAAGTTCTAATTACTCATAATTTCTTCTTAGTTTAAGTTTTATACAAGGGGCATATGGTAAATAAAACTTCTGGACCCTCTGCCTGGATAGAGCCTTGTATCCATCCAGTGATTTTCTCTGTGGCAGGACATCTAGCCCATGGTCCTCTCTACCACAGATAGTTGGTGCATAAAGAGATTATCCAGGGGCTGAAAGGCTCAGCAAGATGTCATCTCTGGTGCCAAAGGGGCTCAGGCCTCAGCTAAGAATCAACATAATCTGTAGAGCAGAGGTGGGAAGAGACAAAGGAAATATTCTTGACTGAGAGACGCTGTTTTACGAACTATAAAAAACACACGAATTATCACAGAGGTAGAAGCCTTCTACACACACACTCTGAAAGTGTGGGTGACCTCTCCCAGGAGCCTGGATGCAGGTTCTGTGGTTACCTCTCTGGGGCTGAGGGAAAGGGTCTCAATGTGTGCTGCACCAACAATTGGATGGTAAGATACATTGGATCCTAAGTGATATTATTTCTAACTAACAGGTACCATTAACCTTGCACTGTGGATATTGACTAGTAGTTTCTCTTTTTATCTTTATTCCTGTGCAGTATTAGTTAAAGTCATGTCTATTAGTTTTCTGTCTATCAAATAAATATTTTATTCTATAATAGACCGAATCAGCTGTTATTAAAGAACTTGTGAATGAGAGTAAGTTTTGGGTTGCTGACTGCCTCAATAAAGCTACTGCCTGCTGCCAGAGGCCTGGACAAAAGGCAAGAGCTTATCTAACCCTCACATCCATTTGTAACACCAGGGCACATATTTTCTCAAGCAGGATTTTACCATATTGAATTGAGCAGGGTTTGGTAGTGATCCATGCTACCTTTCTATTCCCACAGTACAGGATAAGCAGGCTAACTAGGCAGCATGGTGCAGCAAGGGCAGAGCCATTATTGCCATTCATTGTGGCAAAGAAAAGGAAGAGAAATACCACAGAACATGGTATACAGAAATGCAGAATAATGATGAAATAAACAAATGATAACTACTCTGGTTCAAAAAGTGACCACTGAATGAGCTGCCTACACCAGATGGTAGAATGAGATCCTTACACAGGAGGGTAGTTAAGTCCTAGGCAGTGAAGAATGCTATCTATATGTATAGAACAACTACTAAAATTCTTGCTTCAGATTTGTAAAAATATGAGATATAAAAGATGAGGAAGAGATCAGTTCTGTACAGCGAGTTTATTTTTGTAACTATGGAGATAGTAAATGGAGGGATAGAATACAGATATTAGACTACAATATGTTCACACTACTGCTAATGAAGTAAATTTGGATAATATGCCGCTGTGCTTCATCTCCACCTGACACTGTCACTAGGGTAAATTAATTTTTACTGTGTGAAGCTAGTTTTAGGGACTTCTTAACATGAAATATTCTCTCAAGAATGTTTGGCTAAATTGAGTGCATATGAATTCATCTTCCTCAATGGCAAGACAGAGTGAGTTATTGTCGGTGGAAAAGAAAGGTAGACACTCTTACAGGGTTCAGTGTCTCAGGAGATTTCTGTGTTGGCAAGGGAGCTGCTTGCATTACTGTTATATCCAAAGTGAAAAACCTCTCAACTTTGAAACAGCTTAGCAGAAGATTGGTGAGGGCAGTACAAAGCACTGAGTGCATGGGAGAGACACAAGCATTTATTTCCCATAAAGCACCTGCTTATGTACCCAGAGGGCAGATGGAGGCTGTAACAACTCTTCTTTCCAACTTCCAGAAGCAGCAAGAGCAGTTCTGTGACTCAATGCATTGCAAGGTTCACCTTTTAAGTTTGTACTCCTTTTGTGCAATGTGCTAATGTCTTAATGAAGGAATTAAAGACAATGAGACATCCCTGCATGGCTCACTGGAAGCCTGGATCAAAACATATTTCTCATTCTTCTTGAAGTAGCTTGGATTCTTGCCTGTTAGGGAAGCTTATTTTCTGAATGCTCCTTCATAGCATGATAGAAAATGCTGCAGTGAAGCAGTGGATCAGAGATTATTATTTTCAAATGATTATATGTTTAGTAGAAAAAGCCAGAAGACTTGAGACATGTGAGAGGGAGATAACTGGCTGAATGAGATGGAAGTGCTCAGGAGTGTGCTGATTTAATTAATTGCATGATGAGTAAGCCAGTAAGGGTCAGACTTCATCAACTATGAAGTCTTTACCATTTATTGCTTGCTGTACACTCACCATTGCCTCCACAATGATGATATTGCTTCTGTAAGGAATGTGCAGCCATTTCTGATCTCCTTTTCTGCCCCATCCCATTTTTCTTTCTTAAGGGAATACAGTGATAATTGGAGGGAATTAGGTATACTGATTATTTTCCTGCTACTGATGATTTTACTGTCAAAAGTGAATGGTATTCTCTTTTTTCAGAGTTACAACTCCTAATTTAAGGCAAATAATTATCATCACTCTTTGCCAACTACCACAGGCTGTTATAATAAAGAAACAAATGAAATTTCCAGTCAGAAAAGTGACCTTCTTATATAAGCCATGGGAACTTAATAATTCTTTTCACCCTGAATGATCAAACAATAAAATAATTATTATGATAAAATAATGAAGAAAAGATAATTTTCTGGTGCTCAACTCAAGGTTCTCAGGGTGCATTTGCACTGAAGCAAGGTGCAACAGGTGAAGGAAAAATACTTTCTGTCTCTGGAAAGAAATAGAGAGTCTCAAGGAATTAGGTGAGTAGGAAGGAAAATGAGACAAAGAGAGTAAGGAAGAAGAGGAGAAGTTGTCACAGACAGAGTATGTAAGGAAAGATACATAATTTCTAATCAAAGAATTTGCAGGAGACTTTATAATTTATACCCCTGTTACGTGGACATGAATGTTTACAGTCCAGCTATTGCTAAAATGAGATAAAAATGCACATGGTACAACCACAGTGTACTTGATGGCTGTTTTTTAAGGTGGACTTACTAGCAAGTAAATAGCATACTTTACCCTGATAAAGAAAAATCCATTTAGGGAATTTGAATATGGTGTTTTGCAATATTAAAATTTTGAAAAGCCGGTTACCAGCAGAATTTCTTCATTCTTTTATTTGTGTTTTGTTATTACATATGCTAATAATTCTGCCTTAGGAATTTTCTTGTTATCTTGCAAACTTTTTATAAAGAATAGTTTGTGCTCGCTTTTCAGTTTAAGCAGGTTCACAATTAGAAGGTGACATATGAATTTTGGAGCTGGGGATTAGTTTATGAAGTAATGAGGCAAAGGGTTGTAATTTGATAACGTTGCATTGCAGTCTTTCCTGAAAATAGGCGCAGAATGAATGCACTCATTTGGAAGACCTGCAAGTGTAACACTGTCCACCAGAGGTCATCAAATACTAAGAAATTTCGTTTAAAAAGAACTGCTTCAAACTGAAATAGCCTTCAGAATCTTTCATTTTGTTTTTTTTTCTCAGCTTCTGCAAGTTTATTGTTAAAAGCACCAAATAGTGCCTGATAATATCTCAAGGCTAGAACTAAGCCGGGCGAAGCTGCTCCTTTTCCTGGCTGTATCCTGTGATCAAATGCCTCAGCTCCACATGCTGAAAGGTGCAGCTCCATCTCTTAGATCTTTCTTGAGCGTGTGATAATATAAGGAGATTTGATTCCTGTAGGAGTTACTTGCTCTGTCTGATCAGATTATTTTCAGGGAATATTGTTCCCTGCAGGAGGCACATAATGTGTCTGATTTAAAGCCGGGCCTGTCAGCTGCACACAGGTGTGCCCTCCCGTGGGTTCAGCTCTCACAGAGAGCACAGCTGGCTCTGACAGCGAGCCCAGGGAGCCCCTTCCCACCTGCAGAAACCCTGATCATACTCTGATAAGAGCTGGAAGCCATGAGGGGCTTTATTGAACTTCATTTTTACAACAGCTCCTTCTGTTTCCAAACCAATAAAACCGGAGCTGTGAAGAGACCTGTCAAACAGTTCTCTCTCTCTCTCTCTCTCTCTCTCTCTCTCTGTTATGGTTGCCTTTCCTCTATAGGAAAGAAAGCTGCAATAAGCAGTAATAAGAAACCAGTTTTTTTAGGTTTCAAAGGTGTTCAAACAAAAATGTGCATGAATGTAATTTTCATACCCTCTTCATGAATAGAGGCAACAATAGTATTTTCGGGGCAATTTTTGGTAGATTTTTGTTAAATATTTCCCTTTCTATCCTGTTCGAACACATTTTCTCATGACAAACACATTTGTATTTATGAAAGGTCTTACATAGGACAAAAATATTGATTATTCAGGCTAGAGACTAGGAAAACAAATCAAAATTGTTAATTTCTTTATCATGCATATACATTTTAAAATTTGAGTATTAAGGCTCTGAAATATGTACCTAAGCCATATTTAAGAGTATAAGACAAAGTAGCAATGTATATTTAAGAGAGAACTTCAGGGCCTCAGAAAGAAGAAAATAACAAATTCAAAGTATTTCTTATTTTTATTTTTTGGTGTTGGTAAGATTGATTAGAATAATAAAAATATTAATCAATTACTATAACACTTGGAAATCAATAGGAGGTCGATCATAAAAGTACCCCTCTATCCAAGTAAGGGGCCAAGAAATTAAAACTGCATATATTCTTTTGTGGATCTAGGAGAGAAAAGGAAGGAAATACCTCCTGAGAAACAAGAGAATAAGAACCTTAATGAACTGAATCCTGGCTTTGGATCTCACTTGAACTGAAACATATGGCAAAACTTTGGATATGGAAATGGTCCAGTTCATTCATTTGCCCTATCAGAGTACTCCAAAAGAGAGTAGAATTCTATGCTTTATATAACTAAATATATACAGAGACAAATCTTAAATTCAAAATTAAAATATTAAATAGGAGTGTTTTAATTAATATATGGTGCTAAAGGCTACAACAATCACTTCCTAATTTCTACACTATCAAGATGGCAATGGTAAGGAGTTTTGTCAAATATTATCCCTTTTTGCAGTGACAGATGGTGACAGCTTAAACAGAAATGAATGCCTAAATGGCATAGCAAAAACCTATATGAGTAACAGAGTCAAGTTTCAAAGCTTCATTGGTCTCCTCTGATCTGATAAAGCTTGGCACACATAGGGAAAGCTGACCTTTTGTGTCAGATCAGCTGTCTCCCAGGGATGCCAAACATTAGTTGTCTTCTAGATGTTTATCTAAGTCTCTGGTGTAAAACATAATTGCTGAAGACTTTTGAAGATATGAAAGAAACTGCAGAATTTCCTTGGTTTGGGGTGAGGGATGAGGGTATGAGGAAACAAAAAGAAAAAGAAAGGAAATTTTAAATTCTAGTTTTTCATCTTCACTTTTGAATTAATAGAATCAAAGCCCTGAATGAGAAGAAATTAAATTGAATGTTTGAAAACTGACCTGTGGGTATCATCTGAGGGGCAGGAGAACAATTATACCTCAGGTCCATTCTGCTGACCTTGATTAATGAAACTGTAAAAACATCATGGAGAGAGAAGTCTACCAGCCACTCCAAGAGACAAAGCCA
>VWYE01028772.1:20875-42188 GCA_013398995.1 Alaudala cheleensis | reverse complement strand
TTTCTTTTCTTTTCTTTTCTTTTCTTTTCCCTGCAAGATAATCCAAAAAAATTGTAAAAGCACTGCAACGTATGTTTCTTTTAGTAATATTCAATTATTTTTATCTACTAAACTTCTGCTGTTACCTGTATATTTGTTATTTATTTTAAAACTATATCAATAAAGTTCGTTTAAANTCAAAGCTTCATTGGTCTCCTCTGATCTGATAAAGCTTGGCACACATAGGGAAAGCTGACCTTTTGTGTCAGATCAGCTGTCTCCCAGGGATGCCAAACATTAGTTGTCTTCTAGATGTTTATCTAAGTCTCTGGTGTAAAACATAATTGCTGAAGACTTTTGGAGATATGAAAGAAACTGCAGAATTTCCTTGGTTTGGGGTGAGAGATGAGGGTATGAGGAAACAAAAAGAAAAAGAAAGGAAATTTTAAATTCTAGTTTTTCATCTTCACTTTTGAATTAATAGAATCAAAGCCCTGAATGAGAAGAAATTAAATTGAATGTTTGAAAACTGACCTGTGGGTATCATCTGAGGGGCAGGAGAACAATTATACCTCAGGTCCATTCTGCTGACCTTGATTAATGAAACTGTAAAAACATCATGGAGAGAGAAGTCTACCAGCCACTCCAAGAGACAAAGCCATTTGGTAGCTGGAAAGGATATGTAAGTTCAAGTACTTTAAAGTAATTTATAGTCAATAGCTTTGATTTTTCCTAAAGCAGAAGACTTATTGCTCTTATATGCAGTGCTAAAGCATCCAAACCCCCCTGAATGATTTAGTTGTTCCACCTTATTTCTTGTTATCTTCAGTCAGATATAATTTTCCAGCAGCTGCCGAATCGACTCTTACCTCTTGTCCTTCCACTACACACCTCAAGGAATAAATGGATATTTAGGCCACTAGAGTATTTAGATTGTGAATTTGTGATTCAAAGTAAGTATCAAAGTTGACAGAAGGTCTGATGCAGTGATACCGAGTCTTGAATGTCTTTGGGTCAAGTACATTTTACATGGGAGGCATAAAATCTCATTCCCCCCCCTTTTTTTCCTTTTCTTTTNATTTTAAAACTATATCAATAAAGTTCGTTTAAAATATCTCTTTTTAAACAGGGATACTCTTTTGTGAAGTATTCAATCACTATTTCTATTATTTTTGGTGAATTTTTCTGCACATTAAAGATAAGCTGATTTTATTTTTAATTCTTTCTACTGGATCATGACTTGATTTTTGCTAACTTTGAAGGGATGGCTGAGGCTGGAAGGCCCTTCTGGAGGTCCCCACTCCTACTCTCTGCTCAGAGCAGGGTCTGCTGGGGGAGGCTGCTCAGGGCTGTGTCTACATTGGGTTTGACTTCAGTCACAAAACTGGAGACTCCACAGTCTCCCAGCTCAGCCTGTGTTTGACCACTCTTTAGAGTAATAGAGTCTTTCTCCTGTTCAAAAGGCATTTCTCTTCTGTTTGTGTCCACTCTTTCTAACAAAAGCCTACTTTTATTATTTACTGTTATATATATAACCTGAAATAATAACAAGTTCTTAGAATACATAGATTTAGATTATTTTTCTTCCTTTCAATAAACCTGTTAAGAAGCTGATACCTATTGGAAAACCACATAACATGGCCTGATTTCTGTAAATCGGCCCCCAAGTTACTTTCATTGTTAATAATGCAATTTACCAGTCTGAAGGAAATTTTAATTCCATGAAGAGCTTTAAAAACTTTTCTGAGTAGTATTCTGCATGCTCTTTTGTGGTAGGCTAGACTGCCTACAGTAACCAAATGAAAAGAACTTGCAGCAACATCCTGCACAAGACTGAAAGGCTGCAATTTGGTCCTGAGTCCCGAGCTGTAGGGAATTGGCATTGGCTATTTCAGACAGCTGTATATAAACAATAAAATTAATTAAAAATAATAAATCTACATGGTCACTTTTTTTGGAAGTTCAGCAGTACAGAAACATACATGTCCAATATGCTCATTTTTTCCTAGGGAGAAGTTAGATTTTCACTAAAATCTCCTTGAATTTAAAACAACAAAAGATGTATTTATCTGATTATCAAAGCTGAAGTCCCTTGATGTATCAGCTTCTACTGCACTGCCAATATGGAGCTTTTTCTCACTTTTTATAGGTAATATCTTAAACTAAAAAAAAAAAAGACTTCCAAGAAAAGTATGGAGAAAGAAAAAATCTCATTATGCAAATTCAGCATACTTCTTTTCAGAAGACTTTTGCATCTGTACAAACAAAACTGATTTTTGATGTTCAGTATTCAGCTAAATTTGAAGGAAAAGCTATAAACTGGTGCAGATTTTGAAAATCCTTAAGTATTCCAAATCTAAAAACATTAGTTCAAGATATATTTCAAATGTATAATTTCTTATTTTAGACAAGATCCACTGATTACTCAGCTTCCTCTTTTGCAAACTAACAGTAATACTGCAAAAAAAATCATTGACGTCAGTGAAATTAGTTTTCTCAGCAAAACCTAACTTCTGCAGTTTTTGGAAAGGTTGAGCTGATAGAAATGAGTTTGCTGGGACTAACTGGCAGTGGTCTGTTATCCCAGTTGTAGACCCTTCTTTCATGTTAACATATGGCCTTGTTCCACATTATGAGCCAAAATATGTGTTTGCCAGTTTTGTACAATTTATGTATTATTTATTCCAAAGACATCCAAAAGTCCAAGTTTTGTTGAGACTTAAAGCTTCCTCTTTTATCCAGAATCTAAGAATCGCATTTAATTTTAAATTCAGCATTTCCTTTATTTTGGATGCATTCCTAGCTTGTATGTTTAGAGGAGGAAGTGGTGTAAAGAGAGGCAGAGGTAAAGCTCTATGTTATTGTGTTGAGAAACACTGAACACAGACCTTGGGGCAAGCAATAAAAATTGAAGCTAAGTTTGTTTATACACTGCATTATATTTAGAAAGTAATTCTCTGATGTGATGCCAGAACAGACTTGGGAAAAAGTCTTTAATGCACAGCAAGGGTTAGCTGTCTAATGAGGTATGAGACAATTATATTAATCAACTATGTCTTTTCTAACTGTTTTTTTCTTACTCTCTCAGGGTAAAGAGCTGCACATTGGCTGTACCTCATTTTTATTGGGTCTGCCAAACTTAACTGCAAGTTAGAGTTCAGGAAGCTCCTAGAGACATCTGTCTGATATTTGTCTTGTTACAGCTGCTGATTAATTTATCTATGTGGAGCAAAATATCGCTTGCACTAGTCTGCTTCCTTTCCTTTTTGTTAATTCCTAGGTTAAGACAGTTACAGCTACTTTTCTTCTTCAGACATTTAAAATTTGAAACTGTTTTTCCTGCATATATATCTATATATTCTTACACTGTTAATAGGCATCCAGAAACAACCCACAATACACCCCAAAATGATTTGCCTTAAATGGGTTTGTGTGGCCAGGTTTCAGTAGCAGGGAGGACAGTGGCATGGCTTCTGTGAGAGGCTGCCAGGAGCTTTCCCCATGTCCAACAGAGTCAAAGCCACCTGGCTCTGAGGTGAAGCCACTGCTGGCCAAGGCAGAGCCCATCAGTGACAGTGAAGACCATGGTGAGGCAGGCTGTCCACCTGGAGCCCTGGAGGACCCCCATGCTGGAGCAGGCAAATGCACAAAAGAAGCTGTGGCCCAGTGGGAAGCCCATGTTGGCTAAGGACCCTGCCAGGACCTGTGGTCATGTGAAACAAGGAGTCCCTGCTGGACAGTTTTGCTGGCAGGACCTGTGACCCCACTGGACTGTTGGAGCAATGTATTCCTGAACAACTGTGCCCTATGGAAGGGCCCGTGTTCAAGCAGTTCATGAAGGAACTGTGGCCCATGGGAAGGGCTCACTTTGGAGATGTTCTTGGCAAACTGACTCCCATGGGAAGGATTCCACTCTAGTTGGGAAGAGTGTGAGGAGTCCTCCCCCTGAGGAGGAAGGACCAGCAGACACAACATGTGATAAACACAGATCCCATTCTTTGTCCTCCCCTGATGCTGCAGACAAGGATGTAGAAGAAAACTTGAGCCCAGTGAGAATGGAGGAGTGTTTTAAGATTTATTTTTCATTCCCCTACTCTTGACTTGATGGGTAACAATTTAAACTAGTTTGCCCAAGTCTGTTTTGCCCATGACAGTATCTGGTGAGTGACCTCTCCCTGTCCATGTATCGACCTGCAAGCCTTTTGTTATATTTTCTCTCCCCTTGTCCAGCTGAGGTGGGGAGTCATAGAGTGGCTTGGGGGGGCATCAGACATCTTGTCAGGGTCAGCCCACTAAATGGTTACACAAAGTTTAATGTTAATGCTGTATATTCTGATCTTGTTTCCACTTGTTCATATCCTGATGTCTGCCTTTTACAGATAATTTTTGTTGCTACTATTTCTTCCTGTTTGTTGGGAGTCTGGTAGTTGCACACCTGCTGTGAGATGGAGAGAGAAACCTGCACTCCGTGAAACATTCCTCAATGTCCCTCACACTGCTTTTCAGTGTGTCCTGCTTTATCTTGCTCCTTTCCTTGTGGTAGTGCATTTCTCATGGGTGGTACCCAGACTCCCACCTTCAGCAAATACTCAAGGTAGCTTGTCAGCAGAAAACTTCTTATTTAAATGCACCAGTAATTGCTACTTTTTAAATAATGTGTACAATGCAATGAAAGAACTTGGAATTGCACAATACAGACATTCCCTTGCTGCCTTTCATCCCACTCAGCCGCATGAAGAAATGATGTATTGTAGAACCAGAAGTGAGAGCTTTGTTCTCCTTTGACCTCCACATGAACATGCACAATAAAACTCAAACTTTACTCAAAGTGAAGGAACTACACTGCAGAAAGCCCTATCAGACAACAATAGCACCTTTATTTCAGCAGTAGCATTAGCAGCAGTAGGAGCCAGCTGTCTAAAGCTTCAGTCTGTAAGCTCATCCTGGATATTGTCTGAAGTGGGATTTGGAGAATACTACATTCAGAGAAAAACAAGTTTAGAGGGATTTTGCTGATATCAGATTTGAAGAAAACCTAACATGATGTGTTTTTCTGAAGATGAAAAAGCTTCCAGGAGACAGCTAATGCAGGTGTCCACAGTCAGATATAATAGAGTATTAATGTATCTACAGTGTATAAAGAGATAAAACCTTGCTTATGTTTAAAGCTCATTTATATGTGTGACAAGTATTATCCAGAAGTTGCAGGTTATGATGGTAACAAGTAAATCAATAAGACAAAAAAAAAAAGGAGACAGGAGTAAAAAGAAAGTGTTTTCATCCTGATTGAAAAAAGGTCCTTCAGAGAGCTTAGGAAGGATACTTACAGCATGAATTTTAGACATCTGGTTAAAGTTCATAAATTAAGACAATCAGCTTACAGTTTACTCCACTGGGGGAAGGAGATAGAAAAGAATATATATATTTTTTTAATCTTTCCTTTTTAAATCTCTAATCAGGTCATTTAATCTGGTTTGCATTAGCACTGTAGCTTGAGTCAGCAGAATTTTTTTGAAATAAATTTCCTTATCACTCCTGCTTGCCATGATTTCGCAGAAAGAAAAGGGCTTGGGGTTTCAACTGAGACCATTTCAAAACATGGAGTTCAGGAGTCTTCCGGTATTCAGCCTAAAGAAACACACTAGAAATGATCTGAAGTTAAGCCTCTGCACTGCAGGTGGTGTGGAAACTTCTGCTCTCCAGATCAGTTCTTGCTGTGTTGCCCTGTTTGCTGATGCAGACACAATCTATCTGCTAATGACAGTCCCTGTAAATGCCCTCACCAGTATTGACTGATGGTGGCACAGGAACCTGCACTATTGCCAGAACTGAACCCATGTTACTAAAACTCAGTTTAGAGAGGTCAAAATTATCTTGTAATCAGATTTTAGTGAAAGCTGCTTTATGATTACTCTTTCCCTGAGAGTCTGTTTGAAGGGAAAGGTGTCAATCAATTTATGCTTAATTTTCTCTCTGTCACTCACGCTCTAAAACTGACAGGCTGTCTTGAATCTTGGAATTGTCCACAACCTGCTCTACAAATCCTTCTTGCAATACTTTGCTCAGTGACACGTACAGCCAGAACACTTCTAAATCTGGAGTTGCAATCAATGCTGGAGTGTTGGGTTGTCGGATTGTCTTTGGTGGTCTGAGACTCACTTCCATCAGGTGTCAGCATTAGCATTTGTGGTGACTGCAGCTGGTTGTAAATTCAGCAAACATTTTTCCTATTGTAGAAAGTTCTGATTGATAAAAAGATCATGGCAAAGTTCACTTCAAGTCAAGAATACAGTGTAATTTTTTAAAAAAAAGGGAAAATCTGTTCCTTGTTGAACCCTAACCCAGTTACCCCACTGTAACTGCCTTACTGCAAGATTATTATTATTATCTAGTAGATTAAGCACTGAATGAAAAAATGAATAGTCTTATGTGCTGTTAATTTGCTCAGACATCTTGGAATGTTGGTTCTCATTCTGCTTGTGTCTCATTTACATATCCTGATGGAAAAATGTTTTTTTTCCTTTTCTATCACAATATGTGAGACAAGAAAAGATGTATCTGTCTATGAAGGAAGTGTAAAGCTTCTCATTTTTTAATTCATTTTGCGAGATGAGCTTATTATTAAAGTGCATATTGGAAAGGTAGAGGCAACTCTGTGAAAAGAACACGAAATCTGCTTGGGAAAGGAGAGCTGGTGGATCTTTAAAGCCGCACATCATAAAATAGAAGTTCCCCCCACTAAATAGGAACGTGATTCCTCTGGTAAAGCTTTGAGGATGCCAACTGTGAAATGCTGACATGGAGCTGCTGAAACCTGCAGCATGGCAGTGGAGGTGTGGCAGCCCTGTGTCCCCAGGTTCAGCCTGCATCAGGACCAAGCATGTATTCCCAAGAGGAAAATGCACACACACACACACACACACACACGATTCATATACACACACACCCCTGTATATGGTACATACATCATCTATAAATAGGTATAGACCACACAGAGTGCACACAGGTGGCACTGGGGCTCTGCCTGCCCCAGGGTCTCCCAGCCTGGTCATGCTGTGTGGGGAGCAGCCTCTTACCACACAACTTGAGGGATGCAATGTGAGCTCTGAGAGAAATAGCTTCCTGTGCAATTCAAATGTGTGAGCTGATGTACAGTGTGCAGCTAAGCAGGTGAGAAACCCAAGGTTGTAAACAGAAGTGTGCTTGTCCCCAGGTGAAAGCTGAGACCTGGATGACACAGAGATATCACCCAGGAAACCCTGTTTCAGAGTGTATAGAGGATTTTTTTTTCCTGTTCACTGTTATAATGTAACTAACAATATTTATCTCTTTTCCCCATAGGTTTGTAACCACCTCACTAATATGGTTTCAAATATCTATATCTTCTTTTTTGCTTTGAACTGAGCTCTAAATTTAAGCTCTCACTTTGCAGGATATTCCTCACTTGGAGCTTGGAGAGATGCAAGAAACAATCCAATCTGTTGTTAAGGCCTGTCCTAGGTGCAGGCATCTGCCCTCCTGCCCTATCAACAGTGCACAGTGCTCTTTCTATACCACACTGCTCATGGGGCAGCAGAACTGGCAATGCTGTAGCTCTGAGGGAGCCTGGAAAACTTCTGCTATATGCCCCTTATTGCAGTCAGTTACCTGCTCACAGAAATGTGAATTTCCTCTCCCCTCATTAGAGCTGATGTTCCCTTGAATTGCCTTCACTTTTTCTGCTCTTTCAAAGCACAGAAGGACCATCATGTTGCTCACTGAAGACTTTCCAGCGGGGTGCTACCAAATGCTGAAAACCTAGTTGTGCCCACCATCAAGAATATCCCTCTTGAACTTCATGTCTTCTAAGCACATAATTTCCTCTGTATTTCAAGGCTTTTGTTGATGTTTTTTCTTTTTATTTTATTATCGTACTTACTCTAAAATGACTGAGATTTGTGTGTGTGCATATATATATTTAAATGCCAATTTTTTGAGACTTTGCATTTGCAGATGCATGGTGGTGAGAAATTTAGCTTCAGACTCTTGTGTACCTGCCTGAACACACATGCATTTTTTGTTCAGTTTAATGTTAAAATGTCATACTGACATCACAAGATCTGACAACATTGACATAATGAAAATGTCAACATATTTAATGGTGATAGTTTGCAAAAAAGGGTGGGTTTTTTGACTGGCAATTGAGGTACGTGAGAGCTCTTGATCTAATATAAGCTTTATTTTCCACAATGAAACCAAGTTGTTTTAATAAAAATGCTCTAGTCATTTAAGCCTCTGTTTACCTAGTTGTAAAAATGTTCCCAGACTGAGGTTCCTTAAAGTAACTGCAAAAATATCCAGTAAAAAATTTTGGCTAGAATTCATAAACCGTGACTTCCAGTGAAGATAATATGCATTTCATGTATTTGTTAAAGATTGCCTTAAATTTGAGACATTTTTCCTAAGACTTCCTTTTTTTTTTTTTATGATAACACACTTGAAAAGTAAATGCAAAAAAGATTAAATCTTAATTGAAACAAATTAATGTAAAATGAGGTCCTTTAGGTCCAACAAGCTTTAGAAAACTGAGGTCCCTTTTAACAAGAATGCTAATTAATTTCTAAGTGCTGTGGTTGTTTTAAACTTTGGCCATTACCTGCTATAAGTATTTGCTCATGTTCACTGGTCCTTGAAACAGCCTTCACATTGAATGGCCAAACATTAGCTGGATTTTGTGACATTCCAGGGGGTGAAAAGCCTTCTTACCCTGACATAGGAGACTGGATGCCATTACACTGAGCTTGCACAGATGCAGGTTTTCAAAGACCAGCATTTGTTTGAAGACAACCACAGTATTTGGGAGTTCTGAGGAGAAGATATCTGTCTCCTTCACATCTAGGGAGTTCATTGTGCAGGATGCTGACCTGGGAAATGGCAGTGAACTTCTTGTTTTTAAAGTCTATTGATCCAATTGATCATTCATTCCCTTCTCATACCCACTGTTTTGTCTCTCTTCCTCTTAAATTTTTCCTTAATCCATATCCCATTTCTGTATGGCTTGTTTTGTATTTGTTACTCTGCAGTACAATCACCATTACTCAAAGACCTCAGCAACTGATATGTTTTTTCCTGGGCTTTAGGCTGGTTTGGTTGGGGTTTTTATTCAGCACTTTTCTACTCACTGGCTTTTAAAAGAGATGTCAGAAAAGCACATCTGCTCACATCTCCTTACCTACTCAGAGATGGAACAAGACAATAAATAAATAAAATATCTGCAAGTCAGTCTCTGCCATCAAACCATATATTGATCTTTGAAACCCTGAAAAGCATCAAAGAGGTCTGGTCATGGAAAACCAGCTTTATTTTTTTATCTATAATCTTTTTAATAATATTGTAATTTTTTGGCACTATTGATAAAGCTTATTCATCAGATGTATAAAAAATGTCTGGGAAAAATTCTTGTCAGTTTGATTTTTAGTATTTGGGTATTTGCTACACAGAAGAACAGCCAAAGAAACAATGTCCATTAAATTTTAGGGATAACTTAACCTTTTTTTCTTCTCTATCAGGAAATGAAGGAAAAAAGAGAGAGAACATTAGAGGGCGCTGTTGTACAAAGGAAAAAATCCCAGCAGTATTTCAGAAACCTTTTATTTTTTGTAGGCAAAATAATAATAATAAATACAATGCAGAACAAAAAGAGAGGGGAGTGAGCATGTGGGAAAGAAGCCAGTACAGTTATAAAAGGAAATATGATTATGTTTAGTGATTTGATGAACACGTCCCATAACGCTGATCTTTGGGATGGCACAACGGGGAGGGCTGCTGTGCAACAGACAGGCTGCTTAAAAATGTCAGTGTAACAGTCACCCTGCAGCCACCCGAGTCCTTGACCTAATTAATTTTGCATGGCTTGACAGAGCATCCTTCAAGTTCATTCATTACTTCAAAGCAGAAAGCTCGTGCTGCTCTTTGTGCCGGGGAGAAAGCAGGAGAGGGAAAGAGCAGGGAAGTCAGTGTGGTCTGGGAGCTCCTGCAGAGGAATCGTCCCTTTTAAAGCAGAATTGTGTCACCTGGGAGGTTTTTAGTGACCTCATCTCTTCTGCGGCTTGTGTTTTCTGTCTGCTGTGCTACCTCTGTCAGGGTGCACCCACCAGTGAGGAAGGAGTGGCCCCCACTTTTTGGAGGAAATGGGCTTTATTATAATTTACTAGAACACCATTACTAAAAAACCATGAAACTGCTTGTTACTTTCCCTGTCATGCATACAAAATGCAAATTTTGGGGCTTTGTTCCCTGAAAGAATGTAATTTTTTCTGCTCCCTTTCCCACATGAAGACTTCACACCATAAAAATGAGACAATTTGGGGGCAGCTCTTGATAATTTATGACTGTTTCCAGATCCTGTAGGTTATTGTTACAAACAGGACTGAGTGAATAATTAAGAACCAAGATCCTTAACAGACTCCACAATTAGGATTCAAAGTAGCTAGTGAGCAATTTTTTTAACAGGAGGTTCTGTGAAATTAGGTCTCAGCAGAAACAGTAACTGAAGTCACTGCTGTGTTCCGTGTGCCCGTGGTTTTAGTTTTTCCTTCCTTTTAAAATAATGATTTATAAAGCACAGTAGGGACTTGCAGTCATTTTTCTTTTTCTGTTTCAAGATATTATTTCCTGGAAAACCAAGGGAACACATTTGCTAGGTTGAGATGAATTCAATCTCACTTTTTTGGTGAATGGTCCAGTATCCAATTTTTTCTACATTTTCCTTAAATTTTTCAGACAACCAGGCAGCTGTTAACTTTTAAATTTTTTGGCTTTGTGCATTTTCATTGTTTCCACATATACAGAAGAGAGTATTGCATTTTGGAATTTACTTAAATTGTGAAATGTGCTTTTGTTTATCAAGCATCTCTTGGTATTAATTTGTTTTCAGTTATCTTGGAGACATTTCTTCAGTTCACAGGGTCATTTTGAAACAGGAGAATCTATAGAATTGGGATTCCTTAACAGTAGGACTGCAATCCTGACAAACTTCATTCTTAGGAACTATAATAGATAAAGAAATACAGAAAATTGTGTCCACTTAGGATTGAACCTTGAAGGGCTACACAGAGACCTTTTAAGGACACAAAATAAGCTAGAGAACGGTTTCCATCCCTACATCACAGTGACTAACTATCCCATTCTGTGCATTCTGGGCATGTTTATTTGATATATTTGCTTTCAAAATGAATTTCAGTTAAGGATTGGCCTCACTTATTTAGTTTTTTCAAGAAAATAAAAGCAGAATTAAAAACATGAAAATAAAACCATTTGGAGGAAGAACAAAAAGTCTCTTTCCATCTGTAAATCCCTCTATTTTGAATTCTCTCACAGCTTTACTCTTCCTGCACGTGGTGAGCAGATGACTTAGTTTTACATTCTCTCTGTAAAAGTGTATCTGTTGCTGCATTTGCCATACTGCTGAATAAATTAAAGAAAGTTATTTAAACAAAGTTAAAAATTATTTCAAAGCTAGAATATTAATGTATGCCATTTTGGAATTCAAAGGAGTGACCCATACCAGTACCTCTGGTAAATATATGACACTGATATTTTTGATTCTTTGATGATTTTCAATTTTGTTGGACTCAAAGTTAATACTGAATGCCATGAATTTAAGATTTTTTGTATTTGAATACTGGCAAATTTATTAGAACTTGGGTCTTAATGTTAAGGATACTTTCTTAAAACATAATGGCATTCTATACTATTCAATTCCAGAATCTGAATCTTTCTGCACCTCAAGAAACAAATGGAATGATACAAAACTATAATGACAGGTAAGTTTATTTTGTGTGTGTTTGTGTGTATGTGTGTGTGTCCAATGGTATTAAAATATTTGGGGCTTGTATTCAAATGATGAACTCTCTGGCAAGATAACTAAGCCTATTTGGAATTTGATTTGAAAATATTCATGATGAACTAGAATCTCTTCATGCTGCTTTGGCATAAGGGCCTCTTCTAAACCTTACCACCATTATATTCTAATATTTAATACAATGCCAGAGATACATGTGAGAGTATCATTATGTGTCTGGAAGAAATGTCCTTTATTTACCTGTCTGTATTTCTTGCATCTTGGTTGGAGACTCAATTGCCAGACAGAGGTTGTTAAAAAGGCAATTAGGAAATGTGAGATTAATGCAGTCTTGCTGACTTAATTAGCCCTGCCATGCCACTTCAGTCAGAAATATTAGATAGGACACAGGAGAATGGAAACCCCTCGGCCTCACTTACCATGGCAGGAGGAAGCATCTCTGTCCTCATGCCTGGGCAAAGGCTCACTGAAATTTGCCTCAATGAACTAAGAACTCCTGGAAACAATGTCTGGAGCTTCAGATTCTCTGAAGCAGGAATCTTATCTTGGTTTTTTTTGGTTTATCCCTTTTGTATTACCTTTTAGCAACTGATAGCTGACAAAGCATAAAACCCTTGCAAAACAAATGTGAGCTTTAGATGCAACTTTGGAAGGATAGGATTAATTAGTTTTGGAATAGGTTTACTTGGGGTGACTGAGGAAAAATTTTCCTCTTGCTTTTTTTCATACCATTCTATTCGATGAAGAAGACTCAGTGAAAAAGTTTTCTGAAGATGCTGAAATTCAAAATGTAAGAAAAAAAGATTATATGATGTGCACAGCATCTCTCCCTCCCAACTGATTTAGCCCCACTTTCCTTACAAGGCTGTGGACATGACCCTTTTCAGACAGCTCTGCCTGGGACATGCAAATCACTATTACCTAATACCTTTGAGCATATGTCAGAAAACTGTTTATGACACAAGTCTAAATGCAGGTCAAACACAGACCCATTTTATAATTACTGGGTTGCTGAAGTGCTTTTAGGAGAATTTTATTGGACAGGTGTAATCAGATAAGATACACTATTTGCAGGGTTTTATAAATAACTTTGACTTGACAGATAGAGAAAATTGCACTTTGTCTTTAGTAGGACTAGAGTTATAAGATAGATATTGCTGAACAGAAAACAGCTGAAATACCTTACAATTTCAAAATAGCAACCAGAAATGTGGATATCTCTAAATCCCACAACTGTCAGTCTGGCTTCCTTCTTTAGCAGAAGGAAAGGTAGGTAGCATCTGAAGATTACTTTAACCTTTATTCTACTATCTACAGGACATCTTCTATAGTAATATACCAACAAACTTCCTGAAACATGTTATGTCATCTTTTCATAAGCAGTTATATATATATATATGCAATATATATATATATTTAATAGCATTATATTATCCCAATATGTATCACTGTTGAACTATCTGTTTGTAAATACTGCTCTTGTATAGGCTCTTCCCTTCTCCCTTTAGCACAGCTTCTTTTAAATGACTTCTACATACTTCCTCCAGGGACTGGGGGAGTCCATTGGGATCCAGGTGTGGGGCTGCAGGGAGAAAGACATAGGCAGTGTAGATGCAGTCCTTACAGAAAAAGCTTTCCTTGAGGGCCTCCAGTAGGTAAGACATGAGACTTCATTTTGACTGCAGTTAAGATGAAAACCTGACTCCAAGCAGGATAATAATTTTCAGATTTGTGAGGGTCCTGAACTGCCCTGAACCCAGAGCATGTGGAGTTTTTTCGGTCACCCTTCTGAGGGAAATAAAAGTTTATCAAGGTATATGAGTACATCAACTGAGCTAAGGTGTATATCCTTAAAAGGAAAAAAAAAAAACTTTGTTCAGGAAAATAATCTTCAAGAAAAGATCATCAAACGAAAGCAGGAAGAAATGAAGATGACAACAGACTTCTAATTATGTTGCTGGAAGGACAGTCACCATGCCAACAGTACCAAAGTCAGGGACTCTGTGGACTGTGCCTCACTGAAAAACTCTGTCTGGGTATTGAAGCTGCTCTTGCTGAAATAGATGTTACCTGGTAGTAGGATGCTGTATCTTGTGTTTTGCAAGCCAATTTTTTTGTGTGAGAACATGACCAACACATTATTTTCTTTTATGGTCTCTGTTTCTCATTTGGAAGAATTGTAGTCTTTATTTTCATTACTTTGACTTTTCAATTCTTCATAACTCCTTCACTCTAAGTAGATCTAGACAATCAAGGTGGACACTAGGTGAAGCCCTTCATTTACTAGAATATTTTGAAATTACATAATAGATACATGGATTCTTTGAACTAAAAGTATGTAAGAATGTGTTTGAAACCTTAAAAAAAAGCAATTTAAAATGTTTCTGCAGTAAGAATGACTCTAGTACTCTACAGGCTACATTTGTAGTATTTTTCACTCAGTAATCACTGTCATTACTAGTATAATCAATGATATGATTGGTATTGCTCAATAATCAAAATTATTTAACTATTGATTACTCTTGCTGCTGACTACATGTAATTTTACATAGTAGTTATTTAGAAATAAATACAATTTTTTTAGAAATAAATAGTAGAAATGGGTATCACATATTAAAGTAACAGAACATCAGAAAGAAATGGGGCTACAATTCAAGAATTATTAAAGCAATTGAAATGTGGCACACTAACTGGCAGGTGAAAACTTCTACAATCCTAATATTACCCACACATGGCTGCAAGCATGTCGAGTAATCCTACATCTCAAAAGAAACCTTGCAGTAAGTCTCATGATCCAAAACTTTTGTTCCTGTGATTCACTAGAAAATAGGTATTTGAGGTAGTGAAGCCAGATCTTTTCCATGTACCTCCAACCACAGCAGCTCCCTACATGAAATTGTGTCCCAGTTAGTACTTGATTTGCACCTTGGATTATTTCTTTATTTTTCAGTAAGGAGGACTTACATGTCTGACTCACCTTCTGGAAACTAGTTCAATGAGCTTCGTTTGCCCAAATTAAAACATCTAAATTTGAAACACCGAATCTGAACTAATCACTTCTGTGTGCCCTGTAGTAGTGAGGAGAAATCTTTGCAAAGAAGTCCTTGCAGATGGCATTCCTCTGATGGTGGATATTCACATATGGAACAGCCAGGCATCTTTTGCAAGCGCTGCTAACGTTTGATTCATCTGATCTGCGAAAAACATCTGTATCAGTATAGAAGATCTCATCTCAGAAATTTCTATTTCTGTTCTCTATTGTCTACAATGTAACTGCAACTATTTTCCAAGGCAATGCATTGTCCCCTAAATACCACCTGCACTGAATCCAACTAAAAAAGGATTTTTTGAAAGTTTTTATTCTCTAAGCCCAGTGTAACGCTTGAAAAAAATCACCCAATATTTGACTGTGGATATCATGAGGATTGGCAAAGGCCAAAATGGGTTGGGGAAGAGTGATTGATCCAGGGTTAATGAGCTGCCATGCACTCAACCTGTGAAATGTGCTTGAGAATCATGTTAGACTTTGAGGAAAAAGTAATAAAGGAAAATCACAGAAAAACTAAGGTCAGACTAAAGAACAAGTGCAGACCTTTGGTCTCTAGTGAGGTCTTGCCTGAAAACAGAAGTTTATTGGATTGTTTCTAGCAGTTGATTCACCCTTTTGTGTGAGGGTCTGACTCTGAAGTGACATTTTGAGATTCCTGATCCTGACTACAGTTGTGACACTCCTATCCCTACCAAAAGCTAATTCCAGCCTAGCTGTCCATTTATGTTTGTTAGTGGGCTTCTAAACCTCTATAAGCTTCCTTACCTATACAAACGTAACTGCCCTTGTGGCACTGTAGAAGGGAGATGTGTGTCTCTGATAGGCTGCCTTGGGAGAAGGAATGGCTCTTTATTACACATTGACACAAAGTTTTAATCATGCTAATGTATTTCTTCTCAAGGTTAAGAAATGTTCTTTTTATTCAGATGCTCATGGCTTTAGCTTTAGGATTCACTACATATCAGAGCTTTATTGATTCATTTTTAGTATCAGCACCAGTTTCAGCTCTCCAGAGCTCCAGGATGCTACCCCAAAATGGAACTTTAGGCAGCAACTTCTGTGGCCAAACACCATGGCAGGTGTCGTGCTTCAGTGTTACTTCTTGCTGTGAGAAAAGAAGAGAAAAGAGAGGAAAGGAAAGGCAAAAGAAAAAAAAAAGAACATTTTTAATAACTTTATTTTCTTTAATAATGCCTCTCATACCATGCCACACTTTTCTGGTAATATCTCTTTTTAAATGCCTCAGTTCAATTTCACGGAAATGTTCAAAGCCTATTTTTGTATAGTTTTCCTTCCTCAGTCATTATCCATTGGAAATAATTTTTTGTTTCCCTAAATTGAAGCTGTAATGTGTAACCTTTTCCCCAAAATATTTTCTAGTTATTCAAAGAAAGAATGCAATGACATTGTTTCCAAGCCAAATATTTATCCCTAAATTAGTTTATTACAAAACACTTTCATTAAATAAATTATAAAAGGAAGACCATCATAAAAACTGACTTAGTAGGAAGAAGTAACTTGCAAATAGGAAATAAATAGGGATAAATATGTTGTATGGGAAAAAAAATCCCAAAGCAAAGGACCCATTATTATTCAAAATAATGGCTAACAAATGACTTGCATCTAAGATGTTACTCCAGCATAGGACATTGCAGCCCAGCAATGACAATGGTAAAACAGCCAACTGTGAAAATGCTACATCTTTACTGTTATTTAATTCCCTGCTTATACACATCATTATTAACTATCTCAAGTGTTAAGAAACATTGAAAAAACATGTCAAAGTAGTTACTTACTGAGCCCTATGTGTCCTCTAAAATCCAAAATAATTTTCTTATGGTGTCAATTGATTGTTGAAAAACCTAGCTAAGGAAATAATATCAGGAAATCATTCATATGATGCTTGGTCATAGCAATCCAGTCCTGATTATACTTCACAAAAGAGGCCCTGGAAAAAGCCAAACTATGACTAAAAGGTCAGCAGCATTCCTAGACAGAATGACACTGAACTCAGTGCCAGGAAACTGAATTTCCTGAGCAAGGGTTCTGATGTGGTGACAGTGTGAATCTTGTCTAGCCAATGCAAACTTGCATAGGTTGCCATATAAAATACTCAGACAAAGAACTCCTCTCAGTCTCAACAGGATTCACCCAGAGTAAAGCCCCATCTGCTGCCACCTTGAAATGGAATAATGTGATGGTTCTGCAATGACACCTTGAGTGACGTGTGTGGGTGCGCTAAGGTGACTTTATGATGCTTGTATCCCCAAATAATCTGTTCTGTCTGTGTTGGATGTTGTGTTCTGTAGCTTTAAGAGTGGTTCTGAGAGCGAAGGCGGAGAAAAGAGAAGCGCAGAATTTGTTTTCAGAAAAGCAGCTCCCTCCACATTCCAGCTCCTGGACTGTTCATCTGAGGCATGGACAGGGCAGTGGGTCAGAGATCTGCTTGGCTTTTAGTTAGTTTTAGCTAGCTAGGGCAGAGAAGCTTCCTGGACTGGTTTTTTTCCTTTTTCTTAGGACTGTTTGAACCTGCTCTTGGACTGAAAGACCCAAAGAGTGAGAGTACAGGGAGCCCACACCAGTGGGCCACCAGGCCCAGGCCGGCATCTTCCAGCACCTGAGAAACTGATAATAGATTGAGCAAGCCGAGCTCCCACAGCAAGGACTTTCTCAATTTCACCAGGTTTTATTGTTTCATATTATTCATTTTTATGTTTGTAGGCACTTTGTTTGTTAAATAAATAGTTTTTTTCCACTCATCTCTAACGAGACTTTTTCCCAAACCAATAGAGGGGAGGGGCTGTTTCAGTCTGCTTCCCAGAGGGACCCCCATTTGGGAGATTTCCTCCCAGATTTGCCCTAAACCAGGTCAGTGGGCTAAAGAAACACATATGTCACAAGAGAATTCCATTTGTGTGGGAAACATAGAATTCAATATTAATTTAATTTAAATATTTTAGAATATAATACATGTACAACAAACAAGTATTATTAGTTCAGCAACAATGAGATTGAAATTATAGTGTAAATTATCTAAGGAATACCAAAAAGTTTAAAATACAATATATATCAAAATTTTCTTTGATATTCTTACCCTTTCTCTGAGTCTTAAGTTGCTGGCTTTGGTCTGGATGAAAGGGTTAAAAACACCATTAGTTTCCCAGGTACCACAGGTGAAGAAGTATGATTTTAGAAGTTAGGGATTTCTTCCTTCTCCTTACTGAGAGGAGTATGATGTTCATAGTTATTTCCTCTTCACACTGGTATCCACTCATGGCTATTTTTAATATATGCTCCAGCACAGTTTATACCTTGGTTTTTTATTTCTTGGTCTCTGATTCCATGTTGTATCCAAATGTATTGCCATTACATATAAAGTAAAGGTACTTGTTCTTTGTTTTCTTTGTCTCACCAAAAACTGGTTTTAGGTACCTACCTATTTCCCAAGGATTAATTTTTTAATATTCGGTAATTGTTCATTGTTGA
Source organism: Alaudala cheleensis (assembly GCA_013398995.1). Classification (NCBI taxonomy): domain Eukaryota; kingdom Metazoa; phylum Chordata; class Aves; order Passeriformes; family Alaudidae; genus Alaudala; species Alaudala cheleensis. The sequence goes on along the minus strand of VWYE01028772.1, from coordinate 23,832 downwards.
TTTAATTATAACTCTTGTGCTTGTGTTCAAACTTTCTGGGCCATGGCTTACATTGCTCCCTTGTACTTCTCTGCCACATCTGTATTGCAGGGTCATCAGCAGTTCATCCTGTATAAAGCAACTACATGTTAACTCTCTATTACTTTCAGAAATGTATCGGAATTATTGCAATAATAGTCTTGGCATGTCCCAATTGCAAAAAGCCAAGCAAGTCTAAAAATAATTGGGTGACAGCCACCTTGTCATTACAAAACTGATGTTAGAGATAAAAGAAGTAACCTCCAGGCAAGTCTAAGACAGGCTTGCTGGAGTAAGCAAACCTGACAAGACCCAGTCCTGAGGCCTCGCAGAGCCAGAAAAATGCCTTCAGCCTTTTATTAGCAAAAGTAATACCATATTTACTGGGCTACATTAAACTACCCTTTTTTGGGTTAGTCTTCTCTAGTTTGTAGTAATGATCTCAACAAATGCTCAGGATGTTAGCACTACTGCAGGGTTTGCAAGTACCTTTTATTGCATATTTCACAAGGAAACAAATCCCAGGAGAATTAAGGTCCTTCTTTCCTGGATTTGTGTTTTTTGTATAGTGTACTATTCAATTTTTAAAGTCAACTAATATGCTCAGAAGTATACTTTGAACATACTCCTGAATTATGGATAACTCACTCTGTTAGTGTTTCAGAATACATGATAGAACAGAATTATGTTGCAGTAGTTATGAAAGGAAAAAAAAATCAGTTATTCAGTTGTGTTCCACTTTCATGTAAAAAAATAATGCTGTTTAAGTTTCTAGTAGTGGATGAAAACAATTTCCTCTCTGTTGGTGTATCTCTAGATGAAATGTTAGTTGTAGAAGTAGTTGTAAGAGGCCCTAGACCATCCTCCTTGGATCTATTTTTAGAATTCAATTAAAATTCAAACAAACAATAAAATCTCTGCCTGGATATAAACCCAGGGCAAGACTCAATTGCACTGAGATGTTACATTCAGGTTAGGGGATTTAGCGTTATTAAGTCAGATGCAAAAGTCTAAAATTAAGGATGGGATTCATTTTACCTTCTTCCCCTAGGAAGTAATGATGGAATGAGCAAATCTTTGAAATTCCTGTTTGTCTTCTCTGACTCTGAAAGGGGGCTAAATAATTTCCTTGATGTATACACCCATATCTGATCTAATAACTCTACTTGTAGGTGATGAAATAGCTATACCCTAAGCATCTAATTGTAAGAAAAGATAGATGAAGTGAATGCCACAGCCTACAAATAACCACATAGGTTATTGAAACAAATCTAAATGCAGTGATTTAGCAGGATACTTAGAATACCTTTATGTAGTCAAGACACAGTTTTTCTCCCCAGGAAGTCAAGAAAAGAATTTATGTCACTAATAAAGGGTAACCTTGGTGTGATGGTTGTCATCTACACTCTTAAGACAACTTTCTGTGTTTAACTCTTCTATAATGAGCACTCCTTTGCCTATAAATATTATCGTGTATTAATGACATGTTTTGTCACAAGTCTCCTTGTGTAGTCCAGTTGTGCTGCAGATTTACAAAGGAGTGCATGATCATGAGAAAAATGACCCAAATGGAAGATAAACTTTGAAAAAGTAGTAATGATTAAAAATAAAAAATTACCAGAACAAAGATCTCACAGTCTTAAACAAGTCCAGTAAGTAAAGTAGGGAAATAAAATTCTAAGAGATAAACATCCTGTTTATTAGCAGTATGGTAGAAGTATGCTTATCAAAGTAAAATTATATTTTATAGATAGTGAAACTGTAGCTTAGATTGTAAGGAAGGCAAGTAATCCATATGTCACAAGATAGGACAGTGGAATGTATCTTATGTTATAAAAAAAATGGATCTGAAATATTCCAGACAAAGAAGGAATTTTCTTACATGCAGGAATCAGTACCTGGAAATTCTTTCTGTCCAGTCAGCACAGTTATGTTATGCTGTCAGATTTTTGAGGAATATTCACTTTGCTTCTTATTATGTTGAGTAAATATTCACATCAATAAATATTATAAGTTTCTAAATGTGATTTAGTTTAGCTCTCATGGGTTTTTTTGGTTTTTTGTTTTAGATTTCTATAAACACACATTTGGGTACATTTATTTTGTGCCTTGCAGAATTATATTTGAAATGGTTGTTTCACTATCTTAAAAGCTAGTAGTGCTTTTAAGAGCATATCAATCCAGAACCACTACTTGCCTAAATTGATCTCATATACAACAAAATTTGCCAGCAATGTATACAGAGTTTGGTGACTATGAAACCAAAAAATGTGCTTTACTGGGTCAGATCAATTTTGTTTCTGAAAATGGCTCTACAGCAGTTAAAGAGCAGAGTTACTTCCTTCTCTTAGTACTTTCAAAGCCTTGTTAAGGATGTCAGAGACTATGTGTTTTTGTAGATGTTTTTGTGCACTTAAGAACCTGTTGCCCCTACATTTGCCTTAACCTTTTTTGAACAAACTCAGGTGCCTCCACAGTTGCCTTTTGCAACTATTTCCAGAATTTCAGTACACACTCAGTAAATTCTATTTGATTCTATTTCTGAAACAATTTCAAACAATAAAAAAAAAATTAATATTTAGCTTTTGTCTAAATAGTTCTTGAACTTAATGGAAATCCATATTTATACTACAAATTGTTTATAGGATATAATTTTGTTGTTCTTCACTGTTATGTGTACTGGGTTTGTGCGGCAAGGTTTTGCTAGTGGGGAGGAAACAATGAGGATCTTGCAGTAACTTCATCCATGTCTGACAGAGCCAGTGTCAGCCAGCTCCAGGATGGATCTGCCACCAGCCAAGGCCGACTCTAGCAGCAATGGTGCTGGTGCCTCTGGGAAAACAGATTTCCAAAGGGGGAAAAGTAACTGGGCAACAAGCAGCTGCAGCCAGAAAGAAGGCTGAGAATATGTGAGACAGCCCTGCAGACACCATGGCCAA
>VWYE01028772.1:0-20134 GCA_013398995.1 Alaudala cheleensis | reverse complement strand
AAAATTAGCTCTTTTTGCATGGCAGAATTTATTTTATTTCATTTTGTTTTGTTTTATTTTATTTTATCTTTTTAATTTTTTACTTACTGATAATCTCCTTTAAAGATATGGGTTTGTAGTACTACACTTTACATAGTAGAAAAGTAGAAGATATGTAATGTGCCTAAAATATATGGTCTGTTTAAGTAAGAGAATTTAGGATGCGTGATGCTTTGGTTTCAAAACATAGATATGAAGATATTAATTATATACGGTTGTTAGGAATGAGATGAAGATTCCCAAATTGCAAGTATAAGTATATTTTGAAAATCTACCTTTAAACCTACTTTTGGCATGCCAACTTAATTATTTCATTTTGTAGTGTTTTCATCAGCATTGAATTTCTTTAAAAGAGGAAAAAAAATGAAGGAATATGGCAAAAATCTGTGTTCAGAGATCATGCTACATTCTGCAGGGACCAGGAACTAAATAACTAATTTCAAGGCAACCAGGATGGCTTTAACACCTCTCTAGAAGCCTCTGAATTTCAAATTACAAACAGCACTCAAAGGCAGCAGAGCAATAGTGCTGAAAAGAGCACTTAGTGAGAAGATCTGGCCCTTTTTGCTCACCTTTTTTCCAATGTTATTTCTATCTCTGTGAATTTTCTTGTAAGGCGAAAACATTCATCTTCATAAAAACTCTGATGACAGATTCAAAATGTATTGACCTTGGAGAAAGACATTTTTAATGCTGCAGTTCAGTTGAAATGAAAATGCTGCATTTCATAACATTTAGGTTGCAAACATCAAGGTATATATTTATATGCATCACCCTCATTTTTCTTGGTGATGTCATAATTCTTAATAACAGTTCTGAATTTTTATTTTATGTTTTATTTTCATGAAACACTTTGGATGTGATATACCACATTGCCTTTTTTTTTTCCTTCCCTTTCTGGACAGAAGTAACAGTATTTTCATTAATTGCAGTGAGTGAGCAATGTGGAATCAGGAAACCTGCTACTTTATAGTAAATACAAAGCCCCCTGAAAATTAATGCTAAAAATATCTAAATGCCTTTGTCACAACTTTTTTACTGTTTACTGTCAAGAGGTTGCTACAGAATCTTCTGTTGATTCTTTTATTACACCATTTTTCTGCAAAAATCCAGTAAAATTTTCTGTTGGAGAAATTTGATTAATATAATCTCCAGTTACTGCAGAAAGATGAAGCTAAAACTTTATTTTTTGTTTCCCAAACAAGGAATGTATAACTCTAAACCCAGTGACAATTGCTGCAGTGTTTTTGCCTTTTCCTAACCAATCCCACAGCATTATTCAGCTCCTTTGGGAGCAGTTCTTGCTTTGCCAGCAGAAGATAGTCTATCACAAAATTACAGCTTCTATCACTTTTTGGTCTGTTGGCCTGTTTTGACTGCATTTCATTTCCAGCTCGTAAAACTTGATGTTTGTAAATGGCAAGCCCATCATTTCTTATCTGAGTATGTCCAACATAACTGACAGTAATTATAAAACTCTCCATCATCCCAGGTTACTCTATTGAAATATCATGAGAAGAAATTGCTGCTGAGATTTCTGTCATCAATTTGACACATATTTTCAACTTGTTTGTCAAAAAATAATACAGATTATGCCTCTGGTTATGGCTTGGTGAATTTTATTTTAATAATAGATAATGGTTATTCCTGATTCCCTGAATAATATGGTAGTAATATAAAATTTTAGCTAGGGATTAGGCAGGCACAAAGGAATGACTGTTTACTTCTCTGCAGCATTTTGTTCTGACCTGTATTTGGAAATTGCTATAGATTGTTTCTATCCATTGGATTGAAATAAACAAACTGTTACTTTGATAAATTATATTCACATATACATAAGTTGTGAAAATTCCTAAATGTCCAAGGGTAACCCCCCACCTTGTCACATGCACACACACGCTAACACACACAAATGCACACTCACTGCAGGGTATGGAGACCTGTTGCTCTTAGTTCAGGAAATATTATGAAGAAGATTGTACCAGGTATTATGGAAAGATATTTTTAAAAAATAATACAATCATTAGGCATACTCACTCTTGGGTCACGAAAGGAAAGTCCTGCTTAACTAATTTGATATCCTTCTATGACACAGTCAGTAGCCTCATGGATAAAATTACAGCAATGGATACAGTTCTCTGGATTTTTGTAAAGCTTTTGATGCTGTCCCTCACAGAATCCTTCTGGATAAATTATTCAGCTGTGAGATGAGCACAGTGCACTGGACAAAGACTGGCAGATGGCCAGGGTCAAGGGGCTGCAGTAAATGGGGCCACATCTGGCTAGTGTCTGGTCATCACTGGTGTTCCGCAGGTTCAGCTCTAGAGCCAGCTCTGTTCATTTATCAGTGCTCTGGATGCAGGAAGTGAATGCACCATTAGCAAATTTGCTCATGATACCACACTGGGAGGTGCTGTTTGTTGACTCCTTTGAGGGACAAGAGGTTTTGTAGAGGGATCTAAATAGACTAGTGCTATGATTTGTGGGATTAAATTTAGCAAGAAAAATGCAGCATTCTGCAGCTAAAACAGTAAATCCAGACTAAATATAAATGAGGAGAGGAATTATGGGAAACCAGAGTATCTCTCTGGTTCTCCTGGATGGGCAGGAGCCTGGATGGGGGGGGTGAATCCTCCCTGGCCTGTGCCGGAAACAGTGGTGGTTTTTGGTCTCAGCCTGTGGAATAAGCACTGCCAGGGTTATCTGAGAATTTAGAGATCACAAGGGTTTGATTTGTGTGATTTTTGTTATGTCACTGGGTTAGTACAAGGGGTTTTATATTTTGCTACATAGACATAAATGGGGTAAAGGTGGAGGCAGATCAGTGTGATAAGAGCACATGTTTCTGTCTTCCTCTTTGCAAAGGGTGATGGGCTTTTAGGATTGTTAAAGGTAAAATTTCACTGCATGACATGGGTTTTAGTTATTGGTGTTTAGAGAAAAACAATGTTAACGTAGCTTAGAATATAAAAGCCCGGCCACTGTCATGGGTGGGGGGAGAAACCATTTTTCCAGCTGCTTGTGAACTTCACGCTGGACAGAAAGAACTGAGAGATAAGATTTGTAAAATAAACATCTGCAGTCCGCAACCCAGACATTCTCCGATTCCTTCTTTCAAGCATGGGCCTGTGAGAAGAAAAATTTACACTGCCGGGGTTAATCTCAGAAGAGATAACTCCGACAAGGAATGACAGGACAGCAACCCTGCAGAAAGGATGCTGTGGTTGCTGGTCACAGAGGGCTCAGTAGAAGTCAGCAGGGTGCCCTGGTAGCCACAAAGGCAAACATCAAACAGAACACCACGAGCTGCTCAAAGGGATGATTATCCTGTTATATTGAGTGTTGATTCTGCATCACCTGGAATACTGCATGCAATTGGGAGGCATTCTGGGCCTCCCAATTTAGAAAGTATTTGCAGGTGCTTGAGTACACCCAGAGGAAGGTAACAACGCTGGTGAAAAGGCTGTAAGGAATGTCCCATGAGCAGCAGCTGGGGTCACTGTGCTTGTCTCGCTTAGAGAGGAGGATAACCTCATTGCTCTTTACAGCTTCCTGGGGAGGGAGATGTTCATCTCTTTGGGATCCAGTGACAGGACACATGGGAATGGCACAAAACTGTGCCAGGGGATGTTTAAAATGGACAGTGGGAATAATTTCTTTACCCAGAATGTTGCAAAGCCCTGGAACAAACTCCTAGAGAAAGAAGTCTTTGATGCCCCAAGCCTGTCGGTGTTTAGGAGGCATTTGGACATTTCCCTCAGGAACAGGCTTCAACTTTTGTTCAGTCCTGAAGTGGTCAGGCTGTTAGACAGGATGATTATTGTAGGACCCTTCCAACTGACCCATTCCATTCCATTCCATTCCATTCCATTCCATTCCATTCCATTCCATTCCATACACTGCTTCAACATTTTCTCCCTTTAATTTGCATCAATGGTCTCTTTTTCAGTTCAGCAAAGCATAGACACAATAAAGAATTTTTGCCAAGCTTCCTTTGTTTGAAAAAAACTTCAGGAGAAATCTCATCTTTCAAGTAATTTTCAGAGACATGCATTAATAATGCTGGAGATATTATATTTTTATGCTCTGACTTGGCCTAGTTAGCCTGAAAGTAATCAATCTGCTGACTAGAACAACTGCAAGAAAAAAGGACTCCAAATAGAATGAATGTCTAGTAGCAAATTGCTCCTTTTAAAATATGAGATGAAATTTTTGGTGCAAGGATTTGGTGAATATTCAAATTTCCAGTCAATACTCAGGCTTGTTCCTGTGTCTGGAGACATGAAATTTTTGGAAAAAAGAATTTAATTGAGACAAAAGTTATTGTAGTGAGAAAGAATGATTTTTCTAGCTTATCTTTGTGATCTGTCCACTCTTAACAGAAAAGGGAGATGGTGATGAGTATATTTTGGCTTTGCCTTCCTATCACCATTTATAGGAAAAGAAGTAACAGTTTTTCTGTTAGTTTAAAAAACAACAGCAATTGTCCCTTTGTGGTTGGCTGACCCCAGACAGCAATGAGGTACCCACTCCAACACTCGTAATCACCCTTCCCAATGGGTTGGGGTAGAAATTCTGAAAAGTAAGAGCAGGGAACTTGTGGTTTCAGTCAAAATCCTAATAAGTGAAGGAAAGAGAAAAAAACCAAAAAAACATAACAAAACCAAAAAACAACCTACCAGACAACAAGTGATGCAAAACTGTCATTCACCACCTTGTACAAGCATAGCAACCAGTCTTCAAGCAACGGCTTCATAGGAAAGACCAGACCACTATTTTGTGTCTCATGCTATATAGTGTGGAATACTCCTTTGATCAGTTTGGGTGATCTGGCCTGGCTGTGTCTTCTCTTTCTTGTGACCTCCTCCCTCCTCCAGCCTACTCCCTGGTGTGGCAGAAGGAATACCACAGAAAGTCTTGACACTGTGCAAAGGGTTACTTGGTAAAAAATCTGACACTGGTGTGTTACTAATATCATTTTAGCTGCAAATCCAAAAAGCAGCACTATACGAAGGAAGTTAACTCCATCCCAGACATATCCAGCACACCCTTGAATTGATGTGCAGCATTTTATAGTATACTATTATAATATTGTGTCTCCATCAAGCCATAAAGAGAACTCATATTTCAGGATGCCAGTACATCTTATGTCCTCTGCTTCTGAGTGAGCACAGCAAAAGAGAAAGCTCTGGAGACCTTCATTTTTAGGAAGGGTAAAAAAGGGAAATAGTCCATCTTTTGTTTCAAGAAAAAGGTTGGCATATTATTAGATAATAATGGAGCAGGTATTTTGAAGATCAAAATATTTATGAAGACTGAAGACATGGTAGGAAATTACTAGATGACAAGTTACTGCAGGCTGGTAGCTATAAACATGCAATCAGAAAATAAGTTGAAGTAGCTTACCCCTTAATGAGAAAATAACAAGCTATCACATTTTTTTCATTGAAAATATTTTTTTTTCATTGAAAGTTTACAAATAGGCAGTTTCCAGAGAATTGCTAATGTACAGGATCACATTGTCCCTTAGCAATTGTTTGTGTGTGATACATTCAAGTCCATATTTTCAGTACTAAAAATTAATCTCCACAGTGACTCAGAGAGTGGGTTGGACTGAAGCAAATCATGATGAAATGGAAACTTATGCAACATGCTTCACTCAGTAATCTCATTTATACCTTACTTTGTGAAACCACAAACAATTACTGTTGAAAAGCACTGAGATAGTGCTAATATTTGCTAGACAACACACATTTAACTTTTTCTTCTGCATAAATTCCAAAGGTGATTCTGAGGGTGCTTGTCTTTGTGCCCTTAAGGCAGGTTGGTGGCTCTCAGTGCACACACCAGGCACAGAGCATGACCAGCTCTGCAGGGCAAGGGGCAGCTCCTGCAATCTCTAGAGAGTTGCAGCTATCCCATATTCCTGCCTCTGCTGAGCTAGGAGAGGGATATAGGAGTCATTGTCTCACACAGACACAATAAGCTACTGGCAACCTCTAACTCAGTTTCTTCTGGCTATGTCAGAAAGCACACTGAAGAATGTTGGGCTTCATCCTATTTACACCAGATCAGGGTCAGGATCAGCATGATGCAGTCTGGAGAGAGGCATATCAGCAGCATCATGTAGCCATGGATTAAAGGAAACAGCTTGAGCTCAAATCAGCTCTGCAGCTAAAGCCTCAGCTTTGGGGCCTTGAGAGCTAGCATGATAGAATAGAACAAGAGAGGAAGTCAGACCTTTTCTCCCTCAGTCCTAGCTGAGATGACTAGACCAGAACAGCACAAGATTCAAAGAATGACTGCAGAGGGCACTCTCCTTGTGCAGGAGTCTCCACTGTCACAGAGAGAAAAACAATTTAGAACCCAACTGTTTGAACTGCTAAGAGCCACGAAAAGCTAAGCTAAAACAAAATGCTATTTAAGGTAAGGATAATGAAAAAGGATGCCCAACAGTTGGAACCTGGAGATATGGGTCTGACACAATACTTGTTGGAGAAGGATGTTTTGGGCTTGTAGTTGTTGCCATGTGAGCATATGGGCAATGATTGCAGAGGATAAGAAGGGAGGACAGGATTGTGACACACAACAGAGACCTGCAGTTAATGAGAGACTACTTTATACTGCATCAGACTTCCAAAACAGCTGAATGAAAACACAGTTTGTTGAATGTAAGCACTTCCTTCTTTAAATGACCAGCAGACTCAGGAGGCAAATAAGAAATTAAAGGACATTCCTAGTTTCAAGCAGAGTAAAATAGGGACCACATAGACACTTTGATTAATTCAGGCTCAAGTCCCTTTCTAGGCCTGTTTTTGGTCATTATTTGTCACCTTGTATTCATATGCATGGCAGTTCTCCTTAGTATAAATCAGAAGCCAGCCCTGAGTATGTTTGAAATAAACAGTGAAAGATTTTCATCCAATAACCTCTAATTCAGCTGTCTTCACAGAAGCAATTACCAGAAATGAAGAGGAAATTTGTTTAGTCATTCATTCATTCATTCATTCATTCAGACATTTCCTGAAAACATTCTCTTTGACTGTCAGTGTATTAGATTAACAAATATCTACTAAAAAACCCAAAAAACAAACACAATAAACAAAAAACGCAAGCACTTTTTTTTTTTAGCACTCTAATAAAAATATTTTGGATTTGATGTTTTCTTTTTTTTCTATGACATTAAGGCATCCCATAGCAGACTAATAGATAGATAAATCTGTTTAGACAAACATATTGGGAAAAATGAGCAGAATGGGAAAATTCTGGCATAGAATTTTTTTTCAGAAAGGGATGTTCTGGGTATACCTGATGAGCTGCAGCTCAGCAAGATCATATGAATGGATGATTCTTTCCTAATCTGATGGCAACCAGAGAAATAGGTTCTTTGTTCAAAAACTCATGATTATGAATACAGATAAGTTATTTGTGATGTTCTATACATTTAAGGAAGATTTAATTGAAAGAAAGGCAAATTTAAAAGTGTGATTTTATTTTAAAGATAACATTCTGAATTCAGAAGCTTCAACTCTTCAGACCATTTGATAGTATAGATAAAAGAGAAGTAATATCTACATGCTGAATCTTGCAGAGGGAAAAATATCTCTCTCCTAGATAAACACAGCTATATCAAAAGTATCTATCACAAATCAAGTGAGGAACTGAACTGAGCAAATATGTTTTGAGAAGCTGCTCTTGAAAAAAGTAATTTATGAAGCATTGCCAGCCATAAATATGCCTTGAGGTTTGGTGTTAATACATATTTCAGTTATCACTATGGAAACTCAGAGTAACGACTTAGCTAAAGATCTATAAATACGTGAGTAAAAACAGAAACAGATTTCCAAGCAGCAGCTTGAAGGCAGAAACAAATGTATCTGTCTTTTCTTATGGCAGTAATTGCCAGAGTAGAAGTACCAAAAGGTTTCCACTGGCATTTCTGGGTTTCAGCTCCTTTTGAAAACAGCAAATTTGCAGTAACAATTCAGAAGACTTCAGCATATCTTTCAACTAAATGCTTCAATGTGCAAACAAATATCTTGCTTAGCTGGAGAGGCATACAGCCTGAAAACTACAAAATGCTTAAAATGCTCATTTTCTACAAGGCTATTGAACTTATGATTGAGAAAAAACAGGTAAGCATTAACTATGTTAATGCTTGAGGGAAACTAGATGTTTAAAATTTTGTCAAATGCATGTGTAAATATGAACTGGGAAACTTGGTTATTAAGCTGACTGAATTGTTTATGATCAATATGTTACCTTCTTTCCCTCTGCCCAGCATTGCTTCAAAGTCCTTTATAGTTTGGTATATCAAAGAATAACATACACAACTGGTGATAAAACATTGAGGTAAAGAGCTGTACTTTGATATGTACTCTAAAAATTTCTCATATTCCTTGACTTTAAAAAAAAAAAGTATCCTAAGTAAATCAAGAATAAAGACCTCAAATAATGTTATACCTCAGGCAAAAAAAAAAAAAGATATTTTGAAGAACTGTAACTCAATAATCCCTACTTTTAAAAAAAACATCTTTGGGCATATTCCTTATAACAGTCATATCTGTATATTGCTGTTTAAAATGTGTTCTGTAAAACTTTACAAGAAAATTCTCAAACATACATATTCAAGGATGTTCAGGCAAGAGCACTAAAAAGATAGCATTTGTAGGAAAAGGTAGCATCTTTTATTAAGACAGCTGATATAGAGTGGAAAAGAAGATATCTTTTGGACTTGCAGGCCTTTTACAAAACCCCCTGTGTGTCAAATCTTTTATCTGCTTTTTTTTCCAGTTGGTTGAGCAGGAGAGATTACATCTTTATTTAACAATTGTCTCTTTTGCCTTGTTACTATACTGTTTTACCACCGCTGCTTCTAAAATAGTACACAAATGTGTTTCAGTAACACAAGAAAATTTATTTTCTTCTCTATGTTGGTCCTATAATATACAGAGAGTACCAGTCTCACTCTAGATACTTCTAGGAGCATCAGCCACCTCACTTCTTTCCCATAAACTTAATGCCTCAGACTAGAGCTTTCAGTTCCCAAACTCTTTTGTTTCCCTGACTTAATTTCTCTTCAGTCCCCAGCTTTATCTCCCACGCTATCACTGTGAGAGCAGACATCCTGACTTTCCTGACTCCTGTTCTCATTTCAAAGCTTGCCTCATAGTGAGGACAGCTTCTCTGCAGGCCATATTATTATGTTTAGATGGATATTTATTTATAAACAGGATAAATTATTGTAAGTTCAGTGCATATTCAAGAAAGCTCTGATTTGAAATTATAGAAAACTCAAATACAGTGCCATAGTATCATGGGGGATTTTAGAACAGTCTTAGCTTTTGATTCCTCCTTGACATTCTTAAAATATCTGACTCAGGTCAGCCTAGAAATAAGTGAATTGAACAATTTACTTATTCAGATCTGGCAGAGCTCAAGGAGGTTTCTATTTTAGGAGCATGATGGCCTTAAATTAGAAATCACGTGTCTGGCTTGAATATTCCTAAGAAATACACATATTGACATCCTGATTTTCTCATAATTTAGCTACCAGCTATTCTAAGAACAGAAACTAAGAGCAGCTGAGGGTTAAGCTATTCATAGATACAGAATGAAAGATGAAATGTATGCATTTAGAAGGGAAATATTGCCTCTGACAGTGTCTTCTGGGGAGGGCACATTTAAGATACACAAACATGTATATAGATGTGCACTATATAGTGTGTACTTCTGCTGCAATACTGCTTTACAACAGCTTCTTCACTGAGACAGAAAAGAACTGGACTGCTTCAAAATTAAAATACAGACAGACTACAGAAAAGTAGTAGGGCTCAATCTAAAGGATATCTGAATGACTAAAAGGACAATTTTTTAATGGTAGACATTTAAGTCTAAACCTGAAATCCAGCCACTCTGGCAGTGCTCAGCAATGATTCTTGGCTCATTAGATGATCTTTCAGGTCTTGAATGGTATCAGTTCTGTTTCCTGTCAGGCTGTAAGTGGTTTTAGTGCTGCAGGCAATAACATTCCAGAGAGGATCTCTGTTCACAATAGAGCTTCTGAACTAAGAAAGCTCTCACTATTCCTTTCTGTGATCTGAAGATTGTATTGATATTTTACATTGTCCTTGTAGTTTCTTGTAGGTATCTACCTTGTAGTTATATTCCAGAAAGCTTAATGGCTTGCCAGTACCCCTGTTGTCATTTGGTCCTTTTATTTTATTCCCTCACCTATTTCTCTAAGGATTCAGCCTGTGGCAAAATGCAGTTATCACTGGTCATTACAAGGCAGTAGTTCCATGTTTTTTTCCTGAATTTCAATGTAATAAAAGTATTTTAAAGCTTTTTTTTTCTTCTTTTTTTTCACACTTTACTAAAAGTAACAGATAATAGCAGCCACAAAGGATCTCTGCAAGTAAATGCCATACACATTCTGTCTGTTTTTCTGCTTCACTTGTTCTTTAAAGCACCTTTCATCCAGATTAATGTATTCAAAACCTCATTTTAATTATTTTTATTATGCCTGGTTTCAGCTTTCTGCATTAAAAATGAGAGTGTACAGTTCATTTAAGGATTCAATACCCCTGTTAGACTGTAATTCATGTCATCTTCCCCATTTACATTCCAGCAATTCATGGAATTTAGTTGATTTATAGAAGCATTTGGACCTGGAACCCTGCCTCTGCCACCAATATGGTTTTGTGTAGGGACTATTTTGTGCACTAAAGCGTAACAGTTAGTAAGTAATAATCCATTTCTGTTTTGGTCAGCTGCTGCTGATGTTGTGTTTTGTGGTTATCTAAAGGCAGCTTTCCTTTTCCCTCCACTTTCAAAAACATTGATTTCAATACTAAACTGTCCACTCCTCAGTTCTGGATAAGACTGCTTGGACAGTCTTGGCATGAGTTCCAAGTGTTAGAAGTGAAAGAACTGAGACAGATACAGAGGTGGAAGTAATTTTTAGTGTTTATGTAAAAATTTCTTTTGCAATTCTGGTGAAATGTGTTGGTGACAGTTTGATGTAGTGAAACTTTCTGGAGCAGGGCAAGACAAAATTCTTATATGCCTCAACTGGAAACTTTTACTCTAGATTGTATTAGCACATATATGACATATTTGAAGAGCTGAAGTTTTGGGATTTAGAGTTAATAAGTAAGAACAATACACAAATGTGTTTAGATGTCTGTTCTGGGAATGATTTCATCTCATGACCACTTGAGACTGAATGAAATGGATCAGTCAGTGCAAATGCAGGGCCAGAAGGCACTTGCTGAATAGTCATTCAATTCCATAGGACTCCTGCTGAATAATTTATAATGCACTTTTTCAGGGGAGGCAGAGGATCCTTATGATTAGACATGCACATGTGCTTTGGTAAGCCATATTTTGAGCTCAGAAGATATCTTTGCCTCAGGATGTCTGTCACCATTTTTATTTCATTGCTCTTTTTCTGAAGAGTGAAGATTCCAAGGATGTGGTCTATTACCTCTAACAAGCTTTCCTGAACCAAAATATGGAGATGATTTCTGGCAAGCACATCAGTCAGACAGACACCATTTATAAGAACTGCAGCCTAACAAATCAGAACTCACCTGTACTTGTTCTTGCCTCTCTTTAAGTGTCTTATCATCTCTGTGAATCTGCAGCAATCTGAAGATGCCTTGAAGTGACAGAGATAAAGCAATGGTAAAATGCAGATGAAATGCACTGAAACTTTTTGAGCGTGTCAGGATGCGGCTATTTATGTGTACAATGGAGCACAATGTTTTGAGATCAGTTCCCTCAAAAACAATTGAAGCTTGAGGTAACCAGATTTATGAAGATGGATGAAAGTTTGCAGTTTTATATATATTGATGTCCTTGAAGGAAAGCTGATGACATGAGCTGTTTGTGGCATGAGATTGCTCTGACACATTGTGGTTGCTTAACACTTTCATGTTGAGATGAGATAATATGCCTGACAACCAGAATGCTTCCTAATTGTGGGTCTGACATTTAGTGAGGGAGTAATATTGAATAATCATTTTTTTTGTTTCAATCTGTATATGCTCAAGATGAGAAGACACACCTAGAACTTCAGGAAAATTCAGTGGTGGTGTTCCCAGTGCATGAGAACCTTGCTAAGGAAGACAAGCCTTCAGCCTGGCAGCATAAGGCATGCTTGATCATTTTGGTGTGCTAATCACATTTCAATCTGAGTAGTGACCAAGTCACTATATCTTGCATGCACTTATTTTAAGTCATCCTTCTAACCCCTGTTTTAGGTATCATGCCAGTGCATCTGCTGCGAGGTGGATCCTATACAGGACATGAAACGTTATTTGCCAAATACCTCCTAATAAATTTAAACTTGTGACAATAACTGTCTTACCATATTGAAGACAAACCACTATCAGTGCTTGTAGATTCTTTTGTTTAGTCCTGCAAAGCTTTGGCTGAAATTTTGAGCTTAATTCTTTTGGAGTCTTAGTTTTCTCAGATGTGAAGCAACTTTGGAAATGATTTATTTTCACACCTGAAATTTTATGTCTCTCAGCCTCAGAATAAAACTTATTTCATTTGTCTTACATCTTCACAGTAAGTTCTGAAGTGTTTGTCTATATAGTGCTTTCCCCTATAAATATCCTCAGCAGAAAGCAGCCAAATAGTATTACAAGATTATTTTCTTCTTGGTGAGAATTTTTTCTAAAACCTGTGAAGTTTTTTATTAGATGGTAGATCATGGCATAGGGCAAGACAAACCTATATAGCATTTTGCTATAGTGGAGATACCAGATATCATGTCAGTATTGGTGCATCTTGCAGTGGTTTAGAGCATAACATCAGTACTGCAAGGTTCTGCATACCTATGAGAAATAAAACCCTACTGCTGGGAAGTTTCCTCATCATTCTGGACCTCGTCCTTGTGGGACATATGTAACCTGAATAGATTTTAAGCATCATATTTACCCTTTCTGCTACACATCTTTCTTGGTGAAAGTTACTTGCCTAACGTTGTTTACATACACTTGCTGCACTGACTCTGCTTTGTGATTATTCTCCCTCTCAGATATCTTGTGAAGGTCTTGTGGACTAGGAAACATGGCTGTTCTTTCCTTAAAGGTAGTAGCATACCATAAGTTATTTATTGTTGTGTGGGAGCTGCATCATAGCTTCTATTGCTATCCTTAACATTCTTGGCTTCTCTACCTGTTGCTTTCTTGAGGGCCAGATCACTGTGGAGCCTCAGCCTGAGTGTCATTCAGCAGGCTCCCTTACCCTACAAAATAGCCTTCTATCACTAAACCTATTTATGGAGTTAGCAACTCTGACACTATTGAGTTGTGTAAGTTCATGGAAGGCTGTGACAGTATTTTCCATGGACTCCTATCTCAAGAAATGATGATAAATATCCCTCTCATAAATGACATTTCAGAGGAAACTAAAGAACCATCAGATTTAGTGATCATGGTATTATCTGATTTCTGAGGACTTGGTGGGGTTTTTTAGTTGCATAGCTGATATTGTGATTCTTTTCAGCTTACAGGATTTTCAAGTACCAATCATTTTTTTTCCTCTTCTGGATTGCATTTTAGGTTAGGCAATGCAGAATTGATCTGATAAGCTAAAACATATCTTCTTATCCACTCACCACTCCACCAAAACCAATATTTGTATGTAAGGATTGATGGTGGAGTAAGATGTCAGGCTTTGCTTACTGCAGGAGCAGTGGGGGAGGCCACAGAGCTGAGCAGAGATGAACAATCAGATGACACATATACATGAAGCAGTTGGAGAACACAAAAAGTAGATGGTCTGTTAGAAAGAGTCATGCTAAGTCATTTATTCAAACTTCTACTCTTCTACTGTCTGAAAAATGCAGACAGTAAGAAGTGAAAATGGCAAAAAGAAATTCCCTTTCACCTTATCAGGAGAATTCTTTGGAAATATCCCAATAATGTGAGTTGACATAATATTAAACAAAGTTTTCACAAGTTGTATAAGTAAATGCTTAACTTTCATACATATAATTTCAGTTTGGAATTTGATTCCCTTTTCTACTGCTCCTGTGTTAACCTAGGAGGATTTTACAAGAATCTAGGCAAATCACAAGGCTGAAAACTGAAGTAAATGAAAGAAGAAATAGGTCCTATATTCATAAGCTTTGACTACATAAGATTAACTGTTCATGGAAAGTGATCCCAAAAGAAATTCAAACAAGTTCTACTTGAAATTAGTTTTCAGACTCAAATGAATTCTGACAATTTAGTATTGCTTCAGCTCTCCTTCAAGCAACTAAATGATAGTGACTTTTTGTATTAAAGTCACCTAATGTTTCTCATTAAAGCCTCTCAAATCTTAGCTATCAGTGGCTTATATTTTTTCTGGTAAAACTTGCCACTTGTGTTAATATATCCTGCTTTTTATCCAGCTTTCCTTTCTCCTTCCTGACACTCCAAAAATTTTTGTTAATAATAAATGTCTCTTTCAAGTGTGAAATACAGAATACATGGAAAGACTCAACACCTTTGAATATAATTTTTTTTTTGTTCTGTTAGGTAGGACTTTGGGTACAGATGGTGGATTATTGAAGAAGCAATCAGTGCCCTGTGAGAATGTGAAATAGAATCTCATTTTCTTTTGTGATTCAGTTTGCTCCAAAATCAAAACAACAGGTTAATGGAACAGTCCCGTGGGTGAGAGAAATACGTAAAACTAACACAGTAAAAAAATACTTTCCTTCAATGTGAGAAGAGGCTGTTGATTTATAATATTTCCTAAGGTGAACTGCAGTCTATATGCTATTGAAGATCTGTCTATCTATGGCTCTCTTTTTATTCTGTGCATTAGGCCAGTGGTATTTACAGTATTCAAGAAGTGAGTTTTGTGTAACCACTTTTGTACACAAATTATTTAGANTCCCCCAAACCACCACACCACTTTTGCACACAAATTATTTAGTAATGAAAATATTTCCCTCATGTCAACTGACATGCAAGATCAATGCAATTAATAATCCATTATTGCAAAATTGTTTAAAGCAGCTGGAACTGTTGCATTGAAAGAAACAACTATTTATTTTTCAAATTAGTATGAAGTCATTCTGCTCAGCAGTTCTAATTATATGTGCAGCTACAAGTGCTATATTCCCATTCTTTCTAAGAGGCTTTTCTGAAATGCCAGTGAAACTGGTATAACTTTTCTTCTATTTTGTGTAGAAAATGTGGGGGTTTTTTCCTAATTACACTGTGAGAGATAAGAAAATAATGTGGAAGTAGGAGAAGAGTAAAATCTGTTACCTTATGGTATACCTATACTAAAATATACTTATATGACATGTTTTAATGATTTTATTGATTTATATATCCCTATATAATGAAAGTAAGCCTATCCTCTTGGTCATCCAATTCTTCTTAAACTTTGCAGGGTGATCCATCAGATCCACTGACCATTATGAGTCATTCAATGGCTGACTGAAAATAAAGCTTACAGTGGCAAGATTATTTAATAATTATAGTTGAGCCACTACGTGTTGAGTTGAGGGTGAGAGGGCAAGGGGGTTGGCCTATGTGATCTGCAAAAGTCCCTTTCAACCCCAACCATGCAGTGATTTTGTGATACAAGTAATAGTTTGTTATGCTATCCACCTTCCATGCCAGGCATCTTTGAAGAATTGAGATTTTTTTCCTTTTTTGTCCATTGTCTGTTTCACAGATTACTAATTATGTATGCCAGATATGGTCCTGGGACACTGAGGCATTGCAGATACACAAAGCAAGGCTATTTTTATTTATTATAACAAAAAAAATAAACTGCACAACTCTGATTGTTAAATCAGTGCTACAAAGAAAACATTTGGGGAGAAAAACTGCATGAGGCTTATGAAAGAGTTCTCAAATCCTGTTTCAATCACAATAATTTCCTCTTGGTACTTACAATTTCAGTAAATAAAGACTATGCTTACTTACTCTATCCACATTTAGCATTTTAATGCACCAAACAGTAAGCATTAAAAGACTATTTGAGAATTATATGTGTATATTTTGCCTTTATTAGTGTCCACTTATAAAATGCAAATATATATCCTGGGAAATATAGTCTTACAGACTTGCTCAAAGTCTTGAATAAATGTGAATGCAGTAAGATGATATGCATATAAAATATTAATAATTTTTTTAAGTGAAAACAGAGGTTTGTGAATTTAGTAAGAAAGGAAGTAACAGAAGTAACTATTTATTTAATATTTTCTACATAGTCTGAGTCTGCTTCAATCAGAAAACTGGAATATATGGCTTAGAGTGAAAACCCTAACAGTGAAGTCCTCCACCATTACGATTTCCAATGAGATTTACTTGTGCAAGCTTATTTAAAATGTGGAGCTATCATTTCTTAAAAAAAAAAAAAAGAAGCCATTTGGAAAGTAGAACTGGAAGCCAAAGTATCATTTTTTGATCAAAATATTGTTCCTTCATTTTAAGACCTAAAAAGGAAAATGCAATAATAAAAATTATCAGATGGTGTCTCCATCCTTCCTTTTTATCCTCAACCAATGTACTGGTTTTCACTTTGGATTATGAGAGATTGTGCAGCATAGAAATATTGCTTCCTACCTAAGTTTCTTTGATATTATTTATTCACTTCTACTTCCCCTTCAAAAGAAGCTAAATTCACAGAATCTTATGGAGGCTAAGTTTGGAAGGCAGCCTTGGAAGTCATGTTATCTAACTTTCCAAGTAACCTATAGTCAGTTTGCCTGAATTGTGTCCACCATCTCCAAGGTGGGAGTTTTTGCTACTTCTCTGGGTAGCCTGTGCCCACACTCAGTGACTTTCAGGGTAAAAAAAGCTTTTCCTGATGTTCAGAGGGAAGTTCCTGTGTTTCAGCATGTGCCTATTGTCTCTAGTCCTCCCACCAGACTCCACAGAAAATAGCCTGTCTCTGTCCTCTTTGCACCCTCCTTCAGATATTGATCAGATTTCCCCTAAGCCTTCATTTCTCTGGGCTTCTCCAGCTCTCTCCGCCTTTCCTCATGGGAGAGACACTCAGTCCCTTAATCATTTTTGTGGCCTTTTGCTGGAATTTCTCCTGTATATTCACATTCCTCTTGTACTGGGGCATCCAGCCCTGGATGCACCATTGCAGGTGTGGCTGTACCAGTGCTGAGGAGAGGAAAAGGATCACCTCCCCTGTCCTGCTGGCAGTATTTTGTCTACTGCAGTCAGCCTCCTTTGCAACAAGGGCACATTGCTGGTGCAAGTTCAATTCAGCATCCACCAGGATCCCCAGGGCCTTTTTTTGCTATGCTCCTTTCCAGCTGGGCAGCCCCCAGCATGTTCTGGTGCCTGGGGTTGTTCCTCCCAGGACTCTGCATTTTCCCCTTTATGTGGTTTATTTTGGCCCCTTTCTCCAGTCTGTCAAGGTCCCTTGGGATGGCTGCATGACCCTCTGGTGCATCAGTCACTCCTCACTTTTTGGAGTCATACCAAACTTGCTGCAGGTTCACTCTACCCTATCCTTGGCACCTGGCCTGGGGTGCATCAGTAGTTACAGCCTCCTGCTAGACCCTGTGCCACTGATCACCACCCTCTAGGCCTGGCCATTCGGAGTTTCAGCCAGTTTTCAATCCACCTCAGAATGTAACTCTGATATGGATAAAATGTTATGATCAAGGCACTTACAATTGATAATTTCTGAAATAATTTATCAGTTGTGTAAATTCAAAATCAGTAGTCATATCCATTACGTATGTATTTCCATATGTATTTTTCTGAATATTTGTCTGAAAAATGGATATTAATTCCTCTTGTCTTAATTCCTCTCTTATTTACATTGATTTTACTGAGCTATAACCCTTCATTAGTAGTGACACCTAATGAAGCACATATGTTAAAGGAGGATTAGTTCCTCATTATGGATATATTTTTATTATGTAGAAACAAAGTTTAAGAAAGTTATTTAGTTCAAATTCCCTAACCTACTCATAACTATTTTGTATTGCAAAAAGTCAATTTTTATGTGGTGATTTTTAATGTGATACTAATTTATGTTCATAGCTGTATGCGGTTTTACCCCACCGTGAAAAAAATTAGAATAACTTAATAAAACCTTTTCTTTAAAATGTTGAGTCCCATAATTTTATAAGTTCCATTTCCAACATGCAGGTTGTCAATGACATGACATTTTGTATGTCTTTTGAAATTTCTGAAGGAATTTATAAATGTTAAACACAGATCATAAGGAAAAGCAAAACATCACATTGGGCACAGCAGTCAGTGTTCTTGCCCTTGGCTTGGAAAACACCTTTTTTTTTTTTTGTTACTAACAGATGTCTTGCACAGTAGTACCCAATCTTGATTATGAAAACAAATTGTAGCCTTCCTACTGTTTCCTGTAGTACTATTCCTCAAATCTGATCATCATAATTTCTTACTTCAGTTTTTTCTCCTCCTGATCTCCTTCCTACCTCTGGCTAGTTTTCAGTCTCCTTCTCACTTCTATTTACCTACCCAACTTCCCCTCCTTCTCCCTTTCTGGAATTCATCCACCTTGCTTCTCTTCCATGCTACACTGTCCCAGGTCTTCACATTTAATTCTTTATGAATTTTTTTTCCTCACTATTCCCTTAAGCTATCTTGCTGTGACTTTTTATATTTAAGAACAACGTTTCTGGCTCTTGGACGTGAGGTAGTTAGGGAAGGCAGCCTCTGTTCTTTTTTTCTTTGGAAAAGCAGAATTTAACATGGTTACTCAACAGGGCACACAGAAAAATACCATACTAAGAAAACTGTTGATTTTGTTTTCTGTTTTTTACATGTTTTTCAAAATCTGCGTAGTCAATCAGTGAAAGAGTTAAATTCTGGATTGACAGACACATCTGTCAAAGATAAATAAGAGGTGTGAATAGAACAGCTACTGTTATGATAAACAAAAGTGTTTTCCCCAAGAATAATAAAATATGGTGATATAATCTGATACTGTATCACACTGCATTCATCTAGAGAGTTTACTCATGTGGCTGTCCCCCAGACAAAACACCACACCAGTTGAAGGAAAGCTGAATGCTGCAAAATGACCCATCTAAGCAATCTTCATAACCTTGGATATCTTCAAATATAAACAACAAATGCAATGGAAACTTCAAGATACCTGTTCACCTCAAAATCTTAATTAATCAATAGCAAAAGATGATTATCCACTCCTTATATGTGTTATCATCTATCTTGTGTAAAATAAATACTATAGCTGTAAATTGCTAAGCCCCTGTGTTTGTAAACATGTGCAAACCTCATGTTTTAAATAGTTAAGACAGTCAAATTTAGGAAAAACATGCCTAACATAAATAATTTCTCTTCTACATTGCAAAGCCCAAAGGTCATCAAGAGTTTTTTTGTTTTACTGAATATGGACAATAATTTCTGTACTGCTCTCTAATGTTCCTGAACAACATTTACATTATATTACCTGAAATGTAGAAATTGAATATAAACAATCATAGTCTGAGTGATGTAAACTTGATAAGAGCAGTATTCAATTTAAACCAAAATCTATGCAACATTGCCTATAAGGCACAATCTTAGCCACTTTAAGGATATGTTCAGGCCAGGCTGTTACTGCCATAGAACACAGAATTCCAAATAAAAGTGATTAAAATTTTAAATGTGTGAAATTTATTGGTATGGCTTATACATTTAAAAATATTTTAATTAGAAGGAAGATCTCTGAAGTTGGTTTTTGTTGTCCAAAGAACAATTTAGTACCATATTTCCCACATGAACTGAGAATATTCTATAAATTAATCTTGAAATTAATGCATAGTAAATAATTAACACAGTAAATGACCCATTATAAGTAACATTTTCTGTGATAAAATTATGATAAAATATAGCATTTTGTAATTATTTTTCTGTAATTTTTCAAAACTGTATTTTTATGATATTTTTCTCAGGTATTGAGTAATCTGTGGAGTTTTAATCCTTTCAGCTCAGATAGCTCTTCAGATTAGAAAGACTATTATCTTTGTATTTCCTATCATGCTAGATGTGTTTCTTGGCCTGTAAATGCCTTCTCTTGTTCAGCATGTAATTTTTCTTCCCACTTCACTTTTATATTTTTT